>VUQI01013093.1:39113-58622 GCA_015106735.1 Paratilapia polleni
TAACCAAAAGATTTGACAAGGTCTTATTCATATTACTCTTTATTCACCTTTAGCTATGTGAGCACAGTTTTATCTCTTTACAGTACCTGTCACCAAGCTGTTTTTTTTTTTTTTTTCTTTCTTTCTTTTCAGTGTCACATGGCCTCTCACTCATATACTAGAATATACTGTGGTTCAGTTGGATTTTTATATTTACCTTTTGGTAGATGATGTAATAACTACAATTTGACATTGAAACAGTCAGATATTTTCACTTCTAAATGTTCCTCTGGCCACTGTAGCTGCTACACTCAGTCATACTTGGGGTGGAGTTTTGGAAAGCAAAGAAGGGTTGCTTCCCCTTGTTTAACATAAGGCGCTTTGAAAAGTTTGCAGGAAGTCTCCCCCCCCCTTTTTTTTTTTTTCTTTTTGTGTGTGTGTGTACACGCGCATTGGAGGAACTAGGAATGGTTTGCAGTTCTTAGAACCCTTTTTTCAGAGAGAGGTCCTCTTTTTAGCTCCTTCTTCTGGGTAGGTACTCTCCAGTACAGGAGGAGCCATTGAGTGATGCAAGTGTATGTTCAGTGGTGCAGTACAGGTATCCACCATATTAAAAAGGAACAAAAAAAACCAAAAAAAAACCCCAAACAAACTTATGTAAACATTAGCAGAAATGTTATACAGGATTTTATGATGAACAGCAGAGCATATTTCCACAGTTTGTGAAACATCTCAGAAAATTATTGATCACTGTCACTTCATCCTGTAAAAAGTTTCTTAGTAACCACATTTGCAGCATTGATTAACATATTCTGTATAGGATTACAGATTGTTACCTTGGCTCCAGGCACAGCACTGAGCCAGGTTACTGATTGATGGATATAAACCCTGTGCTTTAACTGGTTGCTGGGGAAAATTCTTGGAAATTACCAAATTGTTTATAATCGTTTAGATTATTACATTGTATCAAAAAGACTGATTTTAAGACATAACACTGCAGAGGGTCCCCTGTCCACCACCAGTTGTTTTTTGTAATTTGGTATTTTCGGCTAGTTTTTATTTTTACTTCATTATGTTTGGTTTTTTTTTAAATTCCATTTTGTTGTAGTTAATTTCCGGAGCAGGTTTGGTCATTTCAGTTTTGCTAGCAATGTTTAAAAATGTCTAGTGTAGCTTTTATTTGTTTCTGTATGTTTTATTTCTTATATTATTTATGTGGTGCGTGCAGTATTTGACAGGGGGTAGAGATTTAGGAAGTTCAGAATAGGAATTACAAGATGTGGTTAACTGATAAAGTTGCTCAAAACACACCCAACCAACTTGTTTTTGCAACTTTAACAACTGTAATAGTAGTAAATGACACATACAGGAAGACAACAGAGATACTTCCAAGCTGATGCAGTTAACTTAAACATTTTAAAGTTTAAAAATATATAATAAATTTGTTAGCCAGACATTTGTCAGTACCAGTTAGCTTAAGGGTTAGTTACATTTCATTTAAAGCCCACTGGGGAAAGGACGGGAATAAGTGGATTGGCATATGTTGAACAAAACATAGTGCCTTTCCTCCCTTTTTTTTTTTTTTTTTTTTTTTTTTTTTTTTTTTTTTTTTTTGACAGATTCTCTCATTTAAGATCATTTTGGTGAAGGACTTGTTTTGCTTTCTGATCATCATTGTCAGTGTTTTCCAAGCCATACTTTAGTTTTCAAAGTTGTTTTTTTGTTTGTTTGTTTTTTTTAATTATATTCAGATCTTCCATCATTCATTTTATTAGCACCATTTGTACAGATTACTCCAACTAAATGTGGTTTACAGATGGCTGGACAGATGATGGGATGGGAAAGATTTGCAGGCAGAAAGTATTCAAACCCCTCTGCTTTTTGCACACTTTATTGTAGATTTAATTTTAAACCAATAAAACAATATATTTTTTTTTAACTCATTAGTCAACAGGATGCACCCAATCAAACTGTGGAGTGTTTTTGAATTTTAAAAAAATTGCACTGGTGACGTCTTTTGCAACCAAAGTCTGCACAGGTCTGGGTTAGGAGGCATGGCATTGAGGTTTATCTAGAGTGTTGCTTATCATTTTCTGTATAAAAACGATTTGTAAGTGCTAGTTGTTGTTTGTGCTCTTATATTACATTCAGTGACTACTGAATGACTACCTCCACATTTGCTATAAAAGCAAAGATATTGATATTTTAGCCTTATCTTTTTCCTGAAATGTAGTCTTATATTTAAATGCATAGGTAATTGTACAAAGCAAATATTAGTTAACTTTGGCTGATGCATAAGTATCATATCAATTTCCTCAAGCTCTCACCACTTGTTAATGGATTTAATGAACTATTGTACAGCTAAACTTATTAAAACTGTGTAGGCTGCTGTTTTGGGAACTACGTAAAATGCAAACATTGGGACTGAGAAATCTTACCAAAAAATCTGACTTCTCGTGGCATTTTTTTTTTCCTGGTTGGAGATTGAAAATTCTTAGTTCCCATTTGGCAGTGAATGCAGCATTTGCTTGCTAAGGAGGGCCGATCTCAACAACAAGACTCCAACTTCCTGTCACTGCTGCACAGACTCTGGGTGCAAATTAGGTTATTGCACAGGATGGTAGCACCCAGTTCTGGTATATTTTCTGCTTTACTTCTGGGGAGTTGTCATGTTGTCCTTTTTTATGTAAAAGCTATAGTTTTAAGAGACTGTGCGAATTGTTGTTTCTTCCTGTCTGCCCATTTTAAGGCTCACAGACACGAAGTGACCATCTGTAACTACGAGGCCGCAGCAAATCCTGCAGATCACAAAGTGGAAAGCATCATCCCGCAAACCAACTTCATTTCCTGAGAGCTTCAGAGAGACGGGAACAAGGGAGAGGAGGCAGTTAAGGGTTACGGTGGCATCATTCTGACTGTCACAAAGTCAAAGATGAATTCAACGCTGCGTACTGGCAGGTTGGTCGAGATCGACCGGAACTGAGAGCTGAAATCTGAAGACCAGTGAAGCTTATATGCGTGTGGAAGTGCTAAGATGTGTGTGTGATTTCTATGGGAATAAAGTGTGAACGCTTAATGTGGGCAAACACCTGAATAATAAATGCATGAAACATTTCAAACTCGGATAAAGTCTGCTCTTCTCAGTTCAATCTAAAGATACTCGCCACTTTAATAAAATGACCGGAACTCCTAAATAAAATATTAAAACCTGGAAACTAAAGCAAACACAGCTTCTTTTTTGATTAAATAAAGGTCCTGATTGCTCATGTTTACACCCTGGATTCAAAATTAGCCTTACACAGTAAAGCTTTTAGGTTTAAAACCTATAAATAAGCTTACTTGGATAATATACACACACATACAGATTTAAAGTTATTGGAGATGCTTACATCATTTTTAAATGCTTAAAAAACATGAATACAATACCCATACTTTTGTAAAGCCAACATATTGTCTGCTCACCATGGATGATATTTTCTGCCATCTAGTGGATTCTTTTGTCTCTGTGTTCATGTTTGACAGGTAGTCAAGTGCTTTTTCTTACCCAATGAATTTGTTTCTCTTCAGTTTATTTCTGCAGCGAGATGACAGCTGCTTGATGAGTTGACTCAGTTCAGTAGGTTTTTAAATGGTTTGAATCTGAGTGAGAGGAAGGTTAGTGGAAATGAGGAAAAAGGTTGCAGTCAATATCCGGTTCCTCTTTTTCTTTCACAGCTCTCTAATAATATATAAGATAATATAAGAAGCATGTCACATCCATTTTGCCATTTCCCAGAGCTGTTTAGAGAACACTTATTGCTATTATATCATTAAGAATGATCCATACTCCTTTTTTTCTGCGGTTCTATTATGCCATTCTTAATAATAGTGTTAGTAAAAAGTTGAGTCATCAATCACTCTGTGGGAGTCATTTACAGGAATGTGTGAGCTCAGTATGGATGTCATTTTGCTGGAAATTAGCTTGGTGTATGTTTATATATGTATACACCCAAAAAGAAATGACAGACAATTGGTTTTATTCTTAAAATGCTCTGATGATCTGATTTTAGGTCAACAAAGAAAAAGTGGCACGTAAACATTTGTTTATTATGAGAAACACTAATAAACCCAACATATGTAAACTACACAAAAGGCAAAATGAATTATGTATTTTCAAAAGAAATTTATATACAGGAAAATGTTTTAGAACTAACTTATCACCTCTTCACAGATTGCTCAAATAGTCATGGCAACAAATATTAAACTGGCATATATTTAAAATCATGCACAGCAGTTCATTTTTGGTACTGCAGTAGTGTGATATCCATAACATTCATAACAGGTTTGTTAGTAGGTATATCTGTTCTACTGCTTGTTAACACAAATATCTAATCAGCCAATCACATGACAGCAACTCAATGGATTTAGGCGTATAGACATGGTCAAGATGACCTGCTGAAGTTCAAACCGAGCATCAGAATGGGGAAGAAAGGTGATTTATGTGACTGGTTGTTGGTGCCATGCTGATCTGAGTATTTCAGAAACTGCTGATGTGCTGGGATTTTCCCAGGTTGGAAAAAGAGGAAATATCCAGTGAGCAGCAGTTCTCTGAGTGAAAATGTCTTGTTGATATTTTCTTGGCACACTTTGGGCCCCTTAGAACCAACTGAGCATCATTTAAACCCTGCAGGCTACCTGAGTATTGTTGCTGACCATGTCCACCCCTTTATGACCACAGTGTCCCCATCTTCTGATGGCTACTTCCAGCAGGATAACACACCATGTCACAAAGCTCAAATCATCTCAAACTGGTTTCTGGAACATGACAATGAGCTCACTGTACTCAATTGGCCTCCACAGTCACCAGATCTCAATCTAATAGAGCACCTTTGGGATGTGGTGGAACAGGAGATTCACATTATGGATGTGCAGCTGACAAATCTGCAGCAACTGTGTGATGCACCTCTGAGGAATGTTTCCACAAAGAATTAAGGCAGTTCTGAAGCCAAAACAGGGGTCCAACCTGGTACCAGCGAGGTGTCCCTAATAAAGTGTCCAGTGAGTGTATATGTATGTTTTTTTTTTAACAACATGGGCTTTGATTATATTGTATTTTTCATCTTCTAGTCACTACAGTGAACTATGCAACATGGAAGTAACAAAGGATAAAAAACAGCCTGACTATGATGATTTCACTGCAATCTGTTGTTGATCAAAGTATGGAGTCACCAGTTCATTCATCTTAAAATGATACTAACATACAGTAATTTCACTCAAACATGCATAAAGTTTTAAAACGTATTTTCCTTTCTATTATTATTGAAACAATTTTTTTTTATTGTAAGATGTAACAGCCCAGGATTGTCTAAATAAATGTAACTGTTTGTTTTTTAAACGCTTTTACATAAATATGATTGAAAACCATAATTAATTGCATTAGAGTATTTTAGTATATTTGTCACAGATAAAGGAAACAGTATAGGTATAATACATACAAATAGAGCCATTAAAAAGGGATTCCTCTATAAAATATAATTGGGTTAATACTCATACTAATAATAGAGTAAAGCTATATATAGTTTCGACTAAACAGAGAGGAGTTAATGGGGATTTTTAAGGGATTTTTTTTTTACTCTAAGAAAAAATATAGACTACCACACAGACTTATCCTTTAAGTAGGTTTGTAAGAGTTAGAATATGAGTTTAAACTTGAAAATGTTCTAATTTGGAGATAAACCCTGAAACAAAAGGTCGCGATCCGGAGTGGGCATGGTTATGTGATGACGTATCCACGCTCTGCTCCGCCCCTTGCTTGTGTGCAGCCAGTAGCGGAAGTTCCGCTCCGTCGTGAACTGGGACAGCAAAGCGGTGAGTGTATGAATCTGTATTAGCTAGTGGGCCGCGAGTGTAATTTTAAATACTTTACCCGGGTCCGAACGGATCCTTGTGGGGGTCTTTCTGGTGCTTAAGGGGTCTTCTAAAAAACGGGCGGGGTTCGGGGTGTGAATTTGATTTGTAACGTTCGGGCGAAGTAGACGAAGAGAGACACCGGCAGGAGACAATACAATTAATGTGTATGTGTGTGCGCGCGCGACGTTAGCTAGTAGCAGCTGTACTCCCACTGGTCCCGGTTGTTGTGAGGATGTGTGTGTGGTCGGCTAAACCTGGATTAAACCCGAGCGCATGGTTGGGAGTCAGTCAGTGTGTGTTTTTGGGGCAGCAGAGGCTTTGCGCTGCTGAATGCCATCACTACTGAGGATGAGGATGAGGCGCATATCAGTGCTAAGCTTCAACCATTCATTGTCTTCTTCCTGTTCGACACCACCCGCTTCCTCTGCTTCAATCCACCCATGTCAAGTCATTTTTATCTGATAACGGGACCCGTTTTACAAATTTCGGCTTGCCAGCTTTAACATCAGCTGGCCAGCCGAGCTGTTACCCTCCATCAGCAGGCGGGGAGCAGGGTTAGCTGCTGCTGCTGGTGGAGGAGGAGGAGGAGGAGGGTGGTGTGTATGGTGGTGGGGGTGCCTGTCACTCACTGCCGCATATTATCCTGTTGTTTGCCAGCCATCCGTAGCCACTGAGCTGCCTGAGTGCAGCAGCCTACTCTGCGTGTGTGTGTTTGACGTACACACACACTGCAGCACGCCTCTGGTTTTTGTGTTTGATTTAAATGTAATTGGAGTCACGCAGGATGGGGACTCGTGATGTCCAACACAGGCTACATTTTCTTTCTTTTTTTGGCTTGTTTCACTTAAAAGTAGTGCAGGGAGCTGCTGCTTTTCACTAAATATGGATAATCAATCGGTCAATTAGCATTTTGAGGCTTGACTTGTGGTGCTTTCTATGTCACTTTACTACATTACAGCTTCTGTTAACAGGAAAAGATAAAACTGTAACTCAAGATATTATGATGCGAAAATACAGCATGATGTTACAGCATTAGTGCTTATTTCTCCTGTCCGATTCAGTAACTTTTGAGTATTTTCCACAGGCAATTTATTACATTTAGTTATTTTGGTCAATACCGAGGTCAAAATTCTTTAACATGATAGATGGAAAAATAGTGAATTTATTATACTTTAAAAAGAACAAACCTGCCTTTTTTTTTTTTTAACCCTTGAGACTAAACTGTTTTAGTGACTAAAATAACCAAGTTATTATATTTTATTTAGAAAGATATATATTTTTTTGTATGTGTTTGGCACACCTGTACTGTTTCCTTTGTCTATGAAAGATATATCTGAAATGTTCTAATTTAATCAATTATGGTTTTCAATAATTTTTTATGCAAAAAGAAGCTCAAAATATAGATGAACTTCAAAATATAGATGAACTTGTGACTCTGTAACAGTTTGATCAGCAACAAATTACAATGAAGTTGTCATACT
Organism: Paratilapia polleni; assembly: GCA_015106735.1. Classification (NCBI taxonomy): domain Eukaryota; kingdom Metazoa; phylum Chordata; class Actinopteri; order Cichliformes; family Cichlidae; genus Paratilapia; species Paratilapia polleni. Next base: position 46,463 of record VUQI01013093.1, read on the forward strand.
CAGGGAGTTTTTTTTTTTGTAACTTCCAGGCTTCTGGTTCAAACTAAATCTAAACAAACGTCTTTGTAAATGTGTTATACTTAAAATATTTAATTCATCATCTCTTTGGGCATTAAGTATCTGCCTCGTGGATTTTGCTGCTCTGTCTTTTAGTCAGGGTTCAATGCAAAATATTACAATGTAGTGATTAGATGTGGAAAATTACAATAAAACCAAAGCGTATAATATTGAAAAACAAACATGTACATATATTATATGTCTGTTTTATACAAAATGCCTTTCCATTATGCTACATTATTATGAATTGTAGGAGAATTAGACCGACAAAATTCATGGTAGGAAATATTTGTACAGTTTAAAAATATCACAGCAGCTCTTATAAATGAATGAAGACTGAGACCACCTCCTCCAAAGGGTCTCAGTGCAGTTGCTTCGGTCCGCAACTGAGTGCAAATGTTCACATCTACACAAACAAACTGCACCAAGGGGGAAACTGAACCAGAGTTAGATTTAAACAGACTAAACAGTGCACATGTGAAAACACCCCAATTAGATTAATTTAAACTTTAATTGTTGTACTTTTGGAAAAAACTAAATAAATAAATGCACACTGAACTAAACCTGCCACAGCCTGGCACGGAGTGGACTTTTAGGGAGAGACAAAGATAAAGCGAGTTACTGTAAACTGGAATAATTGTTTACATGATTCTATTATCCCAATATCCTATATCCTGTCCTAATATCTGCTTTATTTCTGTGCACTTGGCCCACAGTAGAGAGGGGAATAGCATCCAGCAAAGTTGTTGTTTTTAATGTTTAGGTTATCTTAAACTAACAGGCTAGGAAACCTACCACCAGTTTTTAAAAATGTAATGAGAACCTGTTAATCTTTGTAGCTTAACTGTTCAGAACCTGTAATGCTAAAATTTGCAGTCAGGTAAAACAGGAACAATGCTGCAAATCCTCATTATTTTGAAGATGGAATGGAAAGGATTGAACTGATTTGGAGCTGAAATGAATTGTAGGATAGTCTTTAATTGAATGTTAGGAAACTGATTCTCATTTTGGAAGCAGAGATGTCGGTCCTGGCATTAAATTTTTGAGTATTGCCATGTTAACGCTTTAGACTTTTGATCAAACAAAACGAGCAGTGTAAAGGTACCAGCTTGGCCCTTTGGACCACACGATGGCCAATTTTTTTTTGTATTTCTGGCATATTTTAGACTGGTGGATGAATCACTTAATCAAAATGATCAAATAAATTATTAACCAATGATACTCTTACATCATAGACAACATCCTCAATCAGCACCCCTGTTTAGTTGCTGCTTTACCATCCTTAGCTTAAGTTTTTACCTTTTGTGGCGGGGCGCATAAATGTGCTTTCCTTGAGAGAAGTGATAGCTTTTTGGAAATAGAAACCGCAGAGTTCAATAAAATGAAGTTTGTTCCATTTCTTTAAGACCCAGCTTGAATTGGACTAGATGCTTGTATGCTATTTTTAACTGGCGTCCTCCTCCAGAACCATAGAGAGAGTGAGCTGTTGTTTCTTGGAGCGTGCATTGAAAACCCACACTGTGTTTTATGCTGGTTCTCTGGGTTTTGGGTAAATCTGTTCAACAATAACAGGTAGAAAAAACTGTATAAAAGAGATTAAATGCTTCTTTGCCTATGCTACCACGTTTACAGAGCTTGTCCTACTTGTTCGAACAGATTGTCTGGTGTACCTGGACTCCTCCATTTATTTCTCTCTTCTTATCTCTCTTTCTTTCTTTTGTTCTTTCTTATTTTCACTTCTGCTTTCAGTCTCAAAGTCTCTGCCTGTTCCTTGTCAGAGTCCAGAGTGCAGCTAAATTAAATTTGTTAATGCTGAATTAGTATTTGTTAACAATGAGCCCTTTAATTTTTTTTTTTGCGCATAATAAGCAATTTCTACTAATGGAATTTTAAAAGACCCCTCGACAAAGTAAAATAAATTCCATAATTATAAATCTAAATAAAATGAAACAGAATGCTATCAAAATAAAGGGCTATGTAAAAAGTAGAATATAAAGCAATAATGTTGCTCTGTAGAGTAAAATGCCCCAATAAATTCAGTAGAAAGAAATAAAACTGAAAAAATGGCTACTTTACTACTAAATGTAATAAAAAAGCACATGTACTTTAAGTATTAAACGCAAAAGAACATTTTATGTTTAAAAATGCCACCTGATTTATGATTATTGTTAATACTGTTGCATCAACATGAAAGCAGTGTTTTACAGTTATAGCAGCTCAAAGTATAAATTATAATTTGGTACTTTAGTCCAATATAATGATCTAAGACTCACTTTAGTTCAAAGGGCACATATTTGATCTCACTGAAGTTATTGCATAAAAATCTGCCTTTCTTTTATTGTAAAGAGATAAAAGTAAACTGTATTCTTTTTTATTATATTCAGACTTTGGGAGCTAAACAAATTTTTTTATGCTTCAAACAAGTTGCTGGGATCTAGAAGTACTTTTAACTTTCCAGACATATTCACTCTGTACAGGAATAGCAACAAAGTTTATTGGAAAACACCGGATATTAATGACTTGACTGCAAATTTTCACTCTTTTCAAAGCCATCCAGTGGGCTGCATTGGACCCTTTGGTGAGCCGGTTCTGGTCCCTGTGCCTTTTGTTTGACACCCTTTCTCTAAGACATGGTGAATTAGAAGTTCTGCCTGTGAAAATATTGCATATGTAGACATTTCCCTCCTGATATTGCTTGATTTAATACCCCATAGCCTTTGTTTACTATTAAAAAGGCCATTTCCTGGTGCTTGCCCTTTTGCATTCATTATTAATCTATTACTCATTTATCAGGGGTCAGGATGCAGAGCAAGAACAGTCTTCTATTGTCCACACTTTGGACTCTTAAATCACACATTTCCCACCCACTTTCACGTATTTTGGCTGCAGATATGACCTTCGGATAATGATTTGTCACCTGCCACAGACAAACCAAGCAGCATTTAGCTGCTCGGTCATGACAGCTGTGGAATTTTAACAACCGAGCCGCTAAAGGTTTATACATTAACCTTTCTGCTTCAGACATTTCCCTGTCTCCTTGTTGCCTGTTTACCAATCAGGCAATGTGCTGTCTGACCTGCCTGCCCCGTTTCCCCATACCCTGTCCGACATCATCAGGAAGTTGAAGGCTTTTACTGCTGGACTTTACTGTAAAACAACAACCTGATCTCCTACTTGTTATCGACGGCTGAATCACGCCAGCCAGTGGTCCATTTTACAGTAGAGGGAAGGAGTTTCATTTACTTAATGAATCTCGTCACTTGCTGACTACAGAAACCTGTTTGACACAAACATATTACATACCTCCTGACTGCTGCCTTACGTTCACCAGCAGCTTCACTATGTGTTTGTGTGTATGAGTGGTACATTCAGCTTTGTTGTTCCTGTGTGGCGGATGAATGGCTTGCTGATAACCAGGCAGCAGTAGCTGACCGACAGAGCTGTTCTTTGTCACTGCTTATGTCCAAATAACATCCAGTCCTTCTGAGCTACATACAGATAACTCTTGACATGTGTCTGCACAGCCACATGGTTTGAATAGGCTCTCCTCTATTTAAATATTTGAATACATCCTGGGGAGGTGAACATTTGGTTTTGAATAAGCAGTGACGTTTAGAGAATGAGAACTGTAATGAACTTATAATCCAATGTAAATATAGCTCCACTGACATGATTTCCATATATTGGTTGATATTCTTTATATACGGTTTATACATTCGACTCCTTTAAACAGGAGAAAAAATTAGACTATTTGACTAGTCTAACAGTAAGAAAACACTCCAGTGTAGTTAAACTTTGTCCGTACACATATTGTGTTTATTTAAGAGCTTTTTGAAACCATTAAATATGTTCTTTGGTAATCAGATCATATTTTAAAGTCTCTTAAATGCACACCCAATGTCACATTAGATAGCAGAGTGTCATGTCAGTGATTTATCATTGACATGGCAGCAAAGACTGACATGATTGTACGCTCCTGTCTTCAACTCAGCCAATCGTCCCAGGTTGTAAAATCTGAGAGGTGCACAACAAGTCAAAATGACACCAAAGCGCGACAAGCATAAAGTGAGTGTTGGATGGGCCAGACCACTAAAGCTATTGGCCAGTAACCTGTTCAAAAATGCCTCTTGGTCACTTTCTTTTAGTGTGAAGAAGTTTAAGTTCATTGTGAAAACTTTCACAACCCTAACCCTGAGAAATAAGTGCACTTTCATCCAGTTCCTCTTAGTTTTTTCCACATTCAACCAGGCCAATGTCATTGCAAAGAAATCCTGCTGCAGTAATTCAAAGAAACCAATCTGCACAGCTTCTTTTATTTAACCACCTTACTTTGGTGGAATATGGCATGCCATGGGTAAAATCAGTAAGAAGGCTGTAAAACTGACAGTGATTCAGACCTGTGGCTCTGATCTGTTCAGGTAACCTGGCTCATCTTGATTCATTCTTGTTGACTTGTACCGCAAAGCTTCCTGGTTCCAAAGAACAGTTCAAAGTCCAAAGTTTTTGCCCTCCTCTTTTGTAATTTTTGGCTTCTGCAAAGCCACCCAGTGGGCCAGATCAGACACTTTGGTGAGCCCCCCCCCGGGCCGCATGTTTAAAACCCACAAGGAAGTTGCTGCATGACAATGACAGAGATAGGATGAGACAGTAAAAGCAGAAGTGCATCTTTAGAGATTTCCAAATATAAAGGGAACAGAAAAAACACAACATGAATAAAATATGTTAAATATATAAATGATATATAAAAAACTTGTGTTTATGTGCTGTACAGCAATATGCACGGATGTGCAAAATACACCATGGAGTGTGTGTGGTGTTTGTGCAGGATAATAGGAAAAATGTGCGTTAACGTAATGCATAAGGGGTCTGTTAATATAATGTGTAACACAGTGGTTTTACCTGGTTCAAAATGGGTTTTTGGGGGGTTGCAATAACTACAACAGTCTCCTTTAATCATAGCCTCAGAGGCAAAAAAATATGTCATTGAGGGCACTTTAAACATTAACTCCTCTGGATTTAATCTCATGTGATCGAACCAGTTTAATTTAATCTAATGACTTTAGGGCTGATTTTATTGCTGTAAAATAGACTGTGTGATAGCTATTTCTAGTATTTAAAACATGTGTCACCCAGAAAAAGCTCCAGAAGATTAGTGTCTTGACTTAACCTCTCCCCCACCCCAGGAATGAAAGATGTTAACTTGAACTTTGAGTGGATTTCCAGTTTTAATCTGCCATGTGAAAAGTCTTAGAGTTAACATGGAAGCCTGAAAACTGAAAATGCTTAAAATATCTGAAAATGTATGAGGGTTAAATGGAGCTTTTTGTTTTGCCTCAGTGCACATGATACTTTATGTTGCTCCTCGCTGTGTAATCTGCAGTCAGCTGAAATCTGTTTTTTGTTTGTTTGTTTGTTTGTTTTTGTTTTTGTTTGTTTTTTTACTCCATTTCTGACTCCAGCACCTCTTACAGTGTATGTGTGGCAACAACATGTCTGTGCCGCTGCTCGCCGAGGCCGTGACGGTGTCTGGGATGGAGAAGGAGACCGCGGCGGTGAGTGAAACCACAAAACCTGACATAACTTAATTTATGTTGAACGTTGATAGACTCTTGCACTCAAAGGATGAGAATGCAGAGGGTTTTTTGTGACCTTAAAGCTCCCTGGTTCATGTCTTAAAACCTTGCTGCATTTAAAAAGTCCAAACAGTCACTGTGCTATCTGTGTTTATATTTAACTGGACCTAATTTCCAGCTCCATATTTTTATTCTTGGACTCCACTAGAGTAGCTTTCCATGATTCTCAGTCCAAAGTAATCCAGTGGACAGACGGAGGCACACTTCTTCAATTAAAAAGACAGACGATGCTTTTCAATTTAGCTTAAAATTGATTAATCAGTGAGCACAAAAATTGTTACTCCTCCTACAGTATTGGTCAGAATTTAATCAAACTTGCACATAATCACTTAATAGTTCTTCACCCACATTGTGCTCAAGGTCAAGGTCACATTTGTTGTTTTACAAGCAATAACCTGTTATCATTATAGATCGTGAGTCATTGACGTTCTGGTTTTGCCTCAGCTAATTTGATTAACACCTTAAAAATGGACTGGCGTCAAATCTCTGTGGAAAGCACAAATAGATACAAACGCCACAACAACAAGTAGTGTAATAAGACTTCACAACAAAGCAGTCTCTGTTATTTCTTTTGTAACATTATAGTGTAGCATACCTGTTGAATTACTTCACTGTAAAATTCTATAGAACAAAGTGCCTACAAGCTTTTTTTTTAGTCTTTTAAGCAGAAAGAGGGTGAATGTTAATGGGTAAATCAACTGCAGGTTGCCACTTTAACATTGTTTTGTCACCAATAGAATCTCTATGTTCAGACATAACTGGAGCATATGTGGTTTAAAAAAAAAAAAAATACCGATTGAACCTTTAAATATCCATGCATCCATTTCTTAACTGCCTATGATGTTCAGGATCACGAGGGGGCTAGACCCTATCCCAGCTGTCATGGGGTGAGAGGCAGGGTACGCCCTGGACGGGTTGCCAGTCTTGACTAACACAGAGAGACTTTCACACCCACAGCCAATTTAGACTCACGAGTTAACCTAACATGCATAATTTTGAACTGTGGAACCTGGAGAGAACCCAGAGTTCCACACAGAAAGGTCGAGCCGGCCAGTGGATTTGAATCCAGGACTATTTTGCTGTGAGGTGACAGTGGTAACAACTGCCATTCAGCCCTATGATCAATACAGAAGAAAACCTTGATCATTGTGATTTCTGCCATGTTAGTCCTGTTTCATTGCTCACCTGTAGCTTCACCTGCAGCAGATGGTGTAACAAGTGGTACAGCACAGTAATCAGGCCCATTGTGTCAATGCTCAGCTGGATCTCCGAGTAAAAATTAAACAAGTGTTTTATTGAGTTGTTGTTTGGGTACTGTGCAGGGTTTTGTTAAACACCAGGATCAAAGCTGACTGTTCCAGCTCTGAACCCTACATGGAAGAAAAGTGTTTTGATCTCTGCAAAGAGCCAATTTTCTGACTTCCAGCCAACAAACCTCAAGTTGCCAGCTTTCTGAACTGTCATTAGTCCCTTTCATGGTTTCTCTGCAGGGAGTATCGTGTGGAAACTGGCAGTGAGAGTTGATCTTGGCAGGAATGTAAGACTGGCACCTGTTTTTCCTCTGTTTGGGACCAAGCAGCAAACTTAGCTGTAGTACTCTGTGTCCAGAAGGCAGATAAATTGTCTCAGAGATCAAAGAGGGGTTTTCTGTTTTTTTTGTTTTGTTTTTCATCTGTGAAGTGAAAGATGGAATTGAACATACTGTATGGCTCACAGGGAGATCAAAAGTTTCTCCCCATGTTTCCACTGCTATCAGTATTGGGAACAGATAAAGCCTCTGTGTGTGGATTTAAAAGGAAATGTTTCCAATTTATTTGTGAAGCCTTTGTAAGAGATATTTATTCTGCTGTCTCCATCTGTGCTGCAGGTGATCTTCCTTCATGGTTTGGGAGACTCTGGGTGAGTAACTATTTCTCTTTTCAGTCAGGTACAGTTTAATAGTTCAGACACTGTGCCCATAAAAATCTGAAACATCAACAGTTCAGTCTCCCGTTCAAGGTCATTTTCTTGTGCACCTTCAGACCACTTTCAGCATGGCTGCCTTTTTTGAGATCGCTCTGTGAGAGTCCCATTCTGACCATTTGTACTTGTACCTCTCCTCCACTTTGTCAACCAGTGATCTTTTAACTTGATTTTCATTTTGAGCAAGAGGGCTTACTTGTCTGGTCTGTGGAGACACTACACAGCAATGCACCAGTTACACATGCAACCTTCAGGCAGACTTCAAGCAAACTTCAAAGTTCAACAGGAATGGCTGCCTGTCCTTGGTGTCTGCAGCTGTTCATGTCCACAACAGATTATAATACCCACCTTTTAAGGTGCATCCACACAGGAAGTGGCCAGCAGCGATGTGGTGACTAGAGACCAAAGAGAGTCAACAACATTCAGCAACTTCAAGTGACGACAGGTGAAATAAAGGCTCGCAGCGCAAAGAGGGTGAGTCTCGAGTTAAACTTTTCCCAACTTTGAGGCAAGTGAATTAAGCAACTACCAATGAGAGCGACGGATAGGATGGCCTGTGTGGATGCCCACTTAGGCATGGACACTGTGGGCTCTTGCACTGAAAACTGCTGGGTCATAATCAAAAGGCCTAGCTCATCACCAGCGATGATCCTCTACACAAAGGTCGGGTCACTTTAAAAGAGAAGCTGAGGTCTGTGGTGAGATTGCAGGTGCCTGTGGTCAAATGGGACTTCCAGAGATTAAAAAAAAAAAGCAGCCGTGCTGAAAGCAGTCCAGAGATGGATGAGAACGCGAGCCAAATTACAATTGAGTAGTTTTTATAATGGACTCCCCAGAACTTTTTCTCATTTATTGACTTTATTTCACTGTTATTATAGTCCACATAATGTGAGCTTCAGTATGCTTGAAATTTTAAAAAGAATGTTAGTGTCCTGCTTCACATACTTATCATGATTTGAGCTATCTATACTTTTTTGGTCCTGAGTGTCTGTATCACTGAGGCTGAGTGTAAGAAGAGAAAATTCACATGAGATGAAATTTCTATGTGTAAAAAATCATTACATAAACACCACAGTAGCAGAGGATGGTGATGCAGAGCTAATGAAAATAATTAATTTTAAAAGCCTGCATTTTGCTCTTGTTGCTTTTGCCCTTGACTTTATTAAGTTACATTTACTGCCCTTTAGTAATGTAGTAATTGGTCCCCACATTCATGTGGTTGAATTTCATAAAGCACCACTTAAAACATTATGAATGACTAATTTAAAAAGTACTTAAATCAGTACATGATGACAGCTCGTCCTCCATACAGTTTTAGTGCTCCACTCCTGCTGATCATTATACATCAAGAGGAAACATTTTCAGCATACATTACTTCAGTGTAGAAGAGATTTGCACAGGCTGAGTTGTAATACTTTTGGGGATGGATGTGCTGCATATTAGTAATTTGGCTGTAGCTGGATTAGAAACAAAGGGCTGCTCTCTCTGTCTTCTGGCAGGCATGGGTGGGTGGAGACTTTGACGGGGATCCAGCTGCCTCACGTCAAGTTTATCTGTCCCCACGCGTAAGTCTTTTTTCTTATCTGTCACGATTTCTGCATCTAAGACTTTTGTTTGTGAGGTAATGTGTGGAGTGATTTTAAAAAACTGACCTGTAAACAAACAAATGGCTGATGGTGTTTATTTGGGCCATTTTAAGCCAATACTTTATCAACCATTTAGTGTATATCACGTAGCTCCTGGCTGCTGCTGATTTTGCTGTCATGTTTTCATTGCCTTTCCTGCCCTGCAGGCCCCCCATCCCTGTTACACTCAACATGAAGTCGATGATGCCCGCATGGTGAGTTGGCGTGATGAAAGAGGCGGCCTTTTAGCTCAACACTGGATGCCATTGTTTCCCTGGAAACCACAATAGCCTCCCATATTGCCATTGACAATACTGTGATTGTGTCTATTGATTTTCCTTACGCTGGGCTTTGCTTGTATGCAGGTTTGACCTCATGGGTCTCAGCCCCGACTTCCCAGAGGACGAATCTGGAATCAAGAAGGCAGCAGAAAACAGTGAGTTTAATGTGTTTAAATATCAAAGAAGGGCCACGTCTGTGGGTTGATAATAGCAGGGAAGCACTAATACGCTGACATTAAACTGTGATTGGAAAGCTTCCAGACTGCAGCAGCTTCAATCTGGTTTTACATCCCTCTGTTTAATGGTCAGTGTCTTGTCATGTAAGTATCCTAGCTCCATGAATAATGGCTATAACTGAAGAGGGCTCTTGCACCATTAAATATATGAATATAAAGTGCCTAAAGTGTAGCTATTACACTAATTTCCAGCTCTACTAGAGTACATTTATATGATTAATAGCTCAATATAATCCTTATTTATCCTATATTGGGGCTTGGTGCAGCCTCTTAGTTCATTCTGAAACTGTTTTAGCTCCTCCACCTTGAAGCCAACTTTCTTCTGATTGGCTGCCCCTCACAAGCATAAGGTTTGAACAACAGGAGGGTGGAGCTTCTGTGCTTACAGCCAGAGCTGCATGCCTGAGATAATCCTATAGGATTTTCCCTCTTTACAACATCATTAACAACCAAGAGTAGAAAAATCTGAATCAGAGCATTTTCAGCCCAGCCTCAGGGCAAAATGGGAAATAGTCACGAAAAAGCGATCAGTTTGTTCGTCTTCATGGACACAAATTGTCCTTTTTTTTTGGTTTGTTTGTTTTTTTTTTCATGCCAGCAGCAAGACTTTGTAACTGTATTTCAACAGGAAGTATGTTTTGTGTCAGGAGCACGTATATTATCCAGAGACTTCAGCGGGGATGCGTTACCCTGGTAACCAAAAAACAGAACTTTAAAAGAAGTGGCAACCGTTGTATTTTAACCCAAGCCATTAACTTTTTGTAAGTGACATGTATGACTGGAACTGTGGTCTCTTGTGTGAGCGGAGAAATGATTCACTCCACTACCTACCACTCCAACCTTTGAATATGGATTTTTCACCTTTTAAAAATGGAAAATGTTAATTTGGTGTCCATGGACCCAAATCAGTACATATGAGACCAGATTGGTGTAAATTTGTGTCGAGAACAATGAATCAATAGATTAGTGGTTTTGACTATTTTTAAAATGTTCATCCATCCTATATGACTAAAAATAAGGGAAAGCATAATAGGTGATCTTTATTTATCTGCAATAAAATGTAGGATATTAAATACACCATTTTATTGGAAAAGATTTTAGAAGATTTTTCTTCTTGTTGTGAGAGCAAGTTTGTTGAAATAAAATGTTGTTTTTTTTTTAAATGCTTTTAATGCACACAACAATTGTAATTTAAAAAAAGATAAATAAAAGCACGGTTTAATAGGTGCTTTTATTTATTACAAAACACAGTAGAAATTGTAAAATTATAATTTAGTAAGTTTGTAATAATGTAGAGATCTGCATTTGTATACTAGGAGCCTCATTTTTTTTTAGATTTTATCTTGGGCTTTTTTGCCTTTATTAGATAGAACAGTGCAGAGTGACAGGAAAGTGGGGAAAGAGTGAGGGGAGATGATACGCAGGAAATGGTCTGGGACGGACTCGAACCCAGGCCCCTGCTGAAGGACTAAATCCTTTGGTACATGGGTCACCTGCTCATCCAGGTGAGCCAATATGGCTAGTTAGTAAGCAACTTGTTTCTTATGTAAACAAGTTATAGACACTGGGGTCCACAGACCAGAGGGCGCTGCAGAAATACTTTAAATCCCTGCATCATATTTATCAGTCCAGGGTTCTCACTGTGTTTTCTGCCTCTCTGCTTTAAGTAGAAAATAATAGCAAATATGTCAGAAAGATCATCTATAGCAATATTCCTGTGTGTTTTGTGAAGTCTTATCCAACCAGTGACTAGTACTAACTTTTATTTTAGTGCTGCACTATGAATACGTCTGACCTATTAACTTTTTAAAGACAAAGAAACACAATTTTTCTAAACATTACATGTTTTTTCCCTGTATTCTTTAGGTAAGACCATGAGAGAGTTGATTATACTTAATAGTCAGCTTAATGTTATGTAGGAGCTTTAAAACAGATTTTCTTGAGAAAGACTTTGTGCCATTCCTGGCACAAGGATTCAAGCAGCTCAGCTTTGTTTGATGGCTTGTGACCATCCATCTTCCTCTTGATCACATTCCAGAGGTTTTCAATGAGGTTCAGGTCTGGAGATTGGGCTGGCCATGACAAGGTCTTGATCTGGTGGTCCTTCATCCACACCTTGATCGACCTAGCTGTGTGGCATGGAGCATTGTCCTGCTGGAAAAACCAATCCTCAGAGTTGGGGAACATTGTCAGAGCAGAAGGCAGCAAGTTTTCTTCCAGGATAACCTTGTACGTGGCTTGATTCATGCGTCCTTCGCAAAGACGAATCTGCCCGACTCCAGCCTTACTGAAGCATCCCTAGATCATCATCGATCCTCCACCAAATTTCACAGTGGGTGCGAGACATTGTGGCTTGTAGGCCTCTC
>VUQI01013099.1:5477-19102 GCA_015106735.1 Paratilapia polleni
CTCTTTTTTAATAAAAAAAAAAAAAAAAAAAAAAGCACTTGCTAAATCAAAAACCCACCTTAGCAGATATGTCTCCTTTCTTTGCCAAGTACTTTGTACTCTCTAATCACAAATACAGAGATCAGCTTTTCAGGTGAAGCATAATAATTCACTGTAATGGAAGGTGGATAGATGGTCACAGCTCACAGCACACACTGTGTACACTTCAGTAATTGGCCAGGACTAATGCATCATGAGTGGACAAGACTGTTTTTCTGAAGCTATAATGGCACAGGGCCTTTTTATTTTTTTAATTCACTGTGACACAGATGTTTTTGTGGTGTAAAAGTTTGAAAAGCTGTACACTGACATTACAACATGACCATGATGTTTTTGCATTTTTCACCTTATGGAGGAGCTGAAAATTAAGTTCTCAGTCCAGATGAAAGGAGTTAAGAATAAGATGAGGGAAGCAAATTAATGACCATTAACACCAGTTCAGTTGACAGCAGCTTCACCCAAAGATCAGCTTTTCAAATTCAGTCAGCGTGAGTGCAGCTGTACATGTCAGGTGGCATTTATTGATGAGATGAGGTGCAATCATTTCTATACACAAACATCATTTAACAGAGCATCCTCATCTTTTTCAGGTCAGTTTTAACTTCCCTTCCATCTTGTTTACCATCTGTCTCTTTGCCCTCTGCAGAGTTCTCAAGGGAGAGTCTATTAGAGGCTGCTGGTGGGCTCGAGTGTCCCCTCTCCAAGGAGAAAGAGGCTTGTTCCAGTGTTGCCAATGTAGCAGATCCCTCCTCTCAACAAAACAATGCACAAGCAGGTACATAATAGTTAGAAGAGCGTTGCTTTTGCAGAATTTTTTCCTCTTAGATCTCCAACATGCCCTTTTCCTCAGGGAACTCTTCATCCTTCATTCAGCCGGCAGGGTTTATTTAAGTATGTTAAACACTGCAACGGGTTTGGCTTGGTGTCATATAATCATGGCTCGTCAACAAACATCTGTGAAGTGGCTTTGATCCACATTTCACAGAGCACCGACATGGTTGAAATACCCTGGGAGGAAGCTACACACGCAAGTGGAAAAATCAGGTTTGGGAAAAGAGGGCAGGGGGAGAGTTAATAACAGCATATGGTGCATATGGAGTATGTAGATTTTGTTTTGTTTTTTCTTTCTGCATTTCATTCTTGCTGTCTAGAATTGATATTTTCTTGACTTTTATGACTTGCTATAGATCTTCATTATGAATTATGATTTCTTAGAAATAAGGCATTGATAGTATCATTAGAAAAAAAATTAAGTCACAGCTGACTTAAGCCCAGCCTTTTTACATTCTTCCACATTACATCAATGATTTTAAGATTAAAATTAATGTACAAATTTGGAATCACAGAGGCAAACACAGCTCATCTCTGGCTATCGGTTTGATAGGATGGTACCAGTGTTGCTGTTAGATTTCAGCTGTAAGAAGTTTCATATTGACAAAGTGAAAAATACCAACTACAAGTTTAGCACTGCAGGCAACAGACCCCTTGGTTGGACATGCGAACATCACCTTACTTTGCAGCAGACACACTCTTGAATTAATTCCTTGCACATTTGGCTTTTTATTTCCAGGCTCGGAAAGGCTTAAAATGACACTACTGTTCAGACTCTTAGCCTTAGCCTCACACACACCACTCCAGAATATTATAAATCTAAAATCTAAATCTATAAAAACCTGCATAGTTACATTTAGTAAGCCAAATTTAGAGAAGCACAATTCAGGGTTATGATGACCCAGTCTGGCCTCTCCATGTCTGACCTCTCTGTGTCTGGTGTGAGGAGCCAGGTCATCAGGGAGATTCAGCATACCTGGTCCAGCTCCACTATCAGCCAGTTAACAAGTCTGTCGCCCCTCTCTGCTTTCCTTCTTATAAAACTTTTTTACAGCACACATTTTGACTTGTCAGTCAGGTAAGCACAGGTGAAATTAATGATGGCTCACTTCCATAAGTGTCCCACTATCATAAGCCATGACAATGAAACAGCACACACTGTAATATACAAGATGAACATACCCTCCAGGTATGAAAACTAAGGCCAACAGTGGGCTTGTGATTGAGTTGCTACACTATGCATGCTGTGTCCTCAGTTTCTCACTCAGATCCACTCCTTAGTCTTCACATATGGTGTCAAAAAAGCAAGATGGAGATGGCCAAAAGGATCAGCTAGTAGATTCAAAACAGAAGCCCACAAACCAATAGGTGACATCACACAAAAACAGAACCCAGCTCAGAGAAGTAGATTGTTAATTTGAGTATTTATTATGATAAAATAAATAAGAAAAAATTTTTTAAATGTGTTCATCAGCCATATCAGTGGTGAACGTGTGAGCATACACTAAATCAACAAAGAGTGTGCAGATACTGACAGGAAGCCAGAATGAGAGGGAGGTAGACGTCAGAGCTTTATCCTAGTTCAGGTGTGCCAGATCAGCTGATTACTTCAGCTGGGACCATCACACCTAGAGTAAGCTTTGAGCTTTTCAAAATGTGACAAGTCAAAAAGTATGTGCTTTTTGGGTTTGCTGTGCCTCGTTTATCATCTCATTTTACCAGTTTTTAGGGATGACTATAATCGTATTGCGTGTGATATTCCAAAACACGGCAAAGAGAGCATGTGATAGAATCAGGGTACTCTTCTTTTGTTGATCCAACATCAAATCTTTAAACTCAAACACTTTTAAAGTTTGTTTGTTTTTTTTTTTACAAATGAACTGTGTAACATGGCTTCTTCTGGTATCTGTTGGTTAAGACACATACTGACGTGGAAGTATTTTATGTAAATATTCAATTATTCTCACATTATAGGACCTTTACTGAAATGCCCACAATGCTCACTAACACTGTAAATGTACACAATGTGTATGTAGCAGTTTGTTGATTACACACTTACCTTTGCAGAGAAAAGTAAACTTGGAGAAATACTAAACAGGCTGTAAAAAATAAAATAAAATAAAATAAATCAAAGAATCAAAAAATATTCATTGTTTATTTGCAGGGGTCCATTAAACATACATCTCCAGTGTCAGCCTGTCCTCTCAGTCTTTTATGTCTCTATCTGTATTTCTGCAGAGACAAAAGCAGGAGCAAGTCAACCAGCTGAGGAGAAGATGAAGAAATGCAGCCTGAAGAAAGAGAAATAGAGCAGTCCTCTGTGCAAAGCAATGCTGCTCAGTCTGCTCAGTCAGCCCTACACAATGACAGAAGATTGTGTCTGCAGATTTACTTTTTACAAACATCAGGGCATCTATATTCCTCTACAGTCAGGCCTTAGTTACCACCTTGAGAATAAGAACAAAGGTTTCTACATTTATTTTGTGTCAAGAATCTTGTGTAAAGGGACAGTTGTGTAATTATATTTGTTTGTTATAGCTTCCCCTGCACTAAAATAAAACTATTGTATCCCCGACTGGGATTTATTATCTAATTAATGGGAGAGGCTTTTTTTAAATGTCTCACTCACACACTCATTATCATAAACCATCACAACTGACATGTTTAATACCCCCTTTAATTTTCAAAGGCAACAAATATTAGAACTGCAACCCATTTACACAGTTTTTTTTTTTTTTTTATTTAATAAGAAATTCAGCTGTTATTGTTCCACCTCATAGCAATAAAGTAGTATCAGTACTTTACAAATAACTGGAGCCAAAACCATCAATTTAAATTCAAATGACATCTCTTATGAGCAATCAGTAAATGCAGAAATAAACAGGTGGAAAGCAAATCTGGGTTCACTGAGAGTTTATATTAAAAATCTATTTAAGTTTTTAAATCATTGGGTTTGATGTCTGCAAATATAACAAATATTCATCCAACTGAAATAAAAATGAGTTTTACAGCATTCAGGTAGTTCATTAATATTTAGTCAGTTAAACAAATGGCAAAAAAATTGTTCACCAGCTATTTTTGATCTTTTTGAGGAACTAAAAAAAACAAATTTTCCAGTCCAGGCATGCTGGTTTCCTTTCAGCAATGGTTCTCAAACTCTGTGGCTGGCCTCCCTGATGGGGCATACAACCTCTTTATAGGGGGTGGTTTGGATGACCACAGTTACAAAATAAAGTGAAACTGAACTGAACGAAAATATAAACAAGAGGTTGCTGATGCTATCCTGTTGACCTTTATTTTGTTGACTTGTTGTTGTCCTTTTTTATTGATACTGATGGATAAAATTGTGGAGATGGAGCTTTAACTTTGCTGGGCTTCTGAAGGGTGGACATGCCAGAAAAAGTTTGTGAACCATTGCCTTAAACTGTGTCTACATTTTAGAGCACATTTCAGTCTTGTTCTTCAGTCACTTGTCCTAC
This sequence comes from Paratilapia polleni, assembly GCA_015106735.1. Lineage (NCBI taxonomy): Eukaryota > Metazoa > Chordata > Actinopteri > Cichliformes > Cichlidae > Paratilapia > Paratilapia polleni. Next base: position 9,827 of record VUQI01013099.1, read on the forward strand.
ATATGTCTGACAGAACAGTTGCTCATATTTTAATCACACTGGGCATTAAATGAAATTGAATTTACAGAAGTGTATTTTCATGCATTCTTTGCTTGCAAGTGCAGTGATTGTGTCGTATAGGGCTGTGGATGCTTCCCCAATGACCTACAACTCAATAGCCAGTAGCCTCCTTTGTGACACAGACTGAGCAGAGCTCTGTGTAGATTTCATGCTCTGCAATTGTAAACGGACAAAACGAGTCCTGTCGTGTCTGGGAAACAGTGAGGGACATATTAATTCAGATCATTTCTTGATGAAATGAATAATGAATAATTCAAGAAAATAGATTAATTAAAATATCAGTTTGTTGCAGCTTTAACAGCATGCATAGCCTACAGGTATCTACTCTGTAAACAGTGTTGCAAGATGTAAAAAGAAGCCCAGCCCAGGCCAGTCATCAGACAGAAATAACTAATTACACTGTAACAACTATTACAAAGTCTTTTTTTTGTTTTGCTTTGTTTATTTGTTATTGTGTTGTCTGTTTTTGTTTTAATTTTTCAGAATAGAGTTAAATTGACATAGTTGGAGAAATTACTGCCGCTACAAACAGGAAGGCACATCTTGTCGAACAAGAAAAAGTATAAAAAATCCACCATTTAGCCAAAGTGCTCATCTGCAGCACATTAAAACACATGTAACTACTGGAAACTATCTTTGGTCTATTCAGATGCTGCTGTAGTCCCCTGGTTATGCTTCAGGACCACTGCTAACAACTGTCTGCCTGTAGCTTGAAGGCCACAGGGCAGATTTGTTTACTTAGTTCCTTGTTTGTCTGGCCAGACTCCTGTTAATCAAATACAGAGACACACATGGAGACAACTGCAAAGAAGTATTTCTGATATTTCCTGAAAGATTTTTTTGTTGTTGTTCTTTTTAGCCTAAAGGGAAAAAAAGACACTGAAATGAATTCTGACTCCAAAAAGGGATTAACTGCAATTTCAATTAATGTCATAATTATGTCATTTTCATGTTATTGTAAATCAAAAGTGTTTTATTCTTTAAACCTCTGTGAGAAATTATTAATCAATAATAATGAGAAAGATATGTCCGTTTACAGTAATGCACATACTGATAACTAGACTATTAGCATTCTTATAAATGTCTAGTTGACAAGCAGGGTTCAAGCGATTGTGTCTGGGGTCCATTTACATATTTAGGATTAACAAGGAAGAATCCATCCCCAGTGAGCAAATTGCACCCTCATTCTTGACACATGAATGCTTCTTGGGAATTTAAATTCTGATCATAAAACACCCTCTTGCATGGCACTGAATGTACAGTGACTTGTTGTCTACGCCCAAGGTATTTACTGTGCTTCATTCTGTACAAAAACAAATTTAAACACATTTTTTAATTACTGCATTCTCTTTTAATTCTAGTTTGTAATAAAGACATAAAGTCATCAGCACACTAAATATTTGTCATCGTGTAATCTGTTATTTGTATCACTGAAGTGGCATTATCATGTAGATTATGTGACAATCCTTCTATAACCTTCACATCATACTTGACATGTCTGAAAGAAATAAATGAACAAAACTGAAACTAAAACTAGTTTCAGTGTCACTTTAGGAGATTAATCAGCCACAGCAAAAGCAATTTATTGCTCAGTCACCACCAATGATCACTTTATCCACGATGAACAAGAAGGACAGTAAAACATTCCTGTGCAAGCTTTATGTTTTTCTTCTGCAATGTATTTATGGACAAAAATTGTTTGTTTTGTTTTTTTGAATGGTAATAGTGTACTTTACATGAATAACGTGGGGGGGGGGGTTTGTTCCAGTTTTACTTGATTGAGGATTACATCTGTAATCTAAATTTGTTTGATACAATAAAATGTTTAAATTGGTGATTGTTTTCTTTTCTTTCACAGGAAAGATTATATGAATTTCATAAACAAGTTGACTGTTTGTTTGACAGTCAATGTCAGCTTGAAGTCTCTTTGAGTGCCGAAAGAACACAAAGAACAAGGACCTCCTTTCCTATTAAAATGGCAAAAAAAGATGTATTTTAGTGGAAAGTCTAAAAAAATTCAACTTATCATTGTATCATTGGTGCACTCAGTTGAGGTTGATTTTGACTAGACTCTAAAAATAGACACTCTGCCATTAAATAATTTAATGCACTCTGAGCCAAGAGCAAAAAAAACACATACATTTTTCATAAAAAGGACAGGGTTTCACAAATGCATTTTGTAACACTGCAGCAGTTTAAGCTGCATGGGATACTGTATCTTTACAGACTTCCCTTTTAAGGTGGTCTGTGTACGAGTGCAAGTTTTGCTGCTAAAGCATTTCACCTTCATGACTGGAGGTGGATCCTTTCAGAATAAAAGCACAATGTTGCAATTTGAGTGTTAGAGACACAATTAACAAATCATGTTTTGATACAATATTTACATTTTGATTTATATTCATCTAAGGTGGGTGTTGGGATGCAAGCTCAAATCATGCATGTTACTGACAAGTAGCAGAGCTGTGTCTTCATTTCTTGTGCTGTTTATTAATTTACAGCCTCCCAGCTGATTCAAATGTAGAAAAACAAATTTTTGCCATCTGTTGTAAGCAGAAGAAGAAGACTGATGACGCAGTTTCAAACTGCTTAACTGAGAACTGTTAACTGTTAAAATAAGACGCCAAGTTTGAAGCCGAGTCTTCTGAGCTACCCCGGAGCCAGTTCTGACTTTGCTCTACAGCCCCTCTTGCTGGGAGAGTAGAGAACTCAAAGCTGTTTTTTAACAGGCGAACACCAGCTTTTCATGGGGCACCGTATTATTTTTAACTGTGCATGTTAAAGTCAAAGGAGTCTCTAACAAAGGAATATTACAAGGTTAAGTGCATTTGGAGCTTCAGCCATATTTTTATAATACTGAATGGCCAAATGCTGGCCTCTGCTACTTCTATTATTTACATTCTTAAACTATTTCTCACTTGCAAAGTCCACAAGAACCTCTTCAGACGTTCGCATACATTATTGATGACGGTTCCTCTTTTTGGGTTGTTATAGTCAAGTGATTATTGGATGACTCATAGTAGCAAATGTTTCATTCTGATGAGAAATATGAACTAAATCTGAGTTAATAAATACACACCACAGTAATTTGTATGTTTCAGCCTTCACTTCTTATGGGAAGCGGTCTTCAAAGAGGATTTAAAATATTGCTTTTAATTAAAAACGTTCACTGTTGTTTGTCAGGAAACTACAAAATGTCACTTGCTTAACATAAGCTGTCATATACAGATGTTTTTATGTTTGGATTACAGGCCAATGCATGAAGATTTCCCTGACAAACAAACAACCGAACAACAAAAAGCTCATATATGACACAAAGTTTATTTCAAGATTAAATGATTGGTCTACACTTCAAATGTATCATACAGCTGTTTAGGTGGCAAATTAAATTAATGACATTGACTGCACTGTATAACATGACCAGCATGTGTACTTTTGTATTTAAATTACTGCAGTATATCACATTTAAAATAAGACATGAGGACATTTCTCTGATTATACTGCATCTTACCTTGGGAAGATCTCTCAGTCATTCTAATGAAAAGTATCTGAGTCTAGTTACAAAAGTGTCTTTTTTTTCTATGATGCAAGCACATATTACAAATGAAATTATTTTGTATCTGTAGTGGGGTCTTGCAGGGATTTTTCTGACGGCACTTCTTGTCTGGGCCGCTGTTCTTTTGTCACACTGGGGTCTGAAAATCCTGGAGGATATAGAAGATTGGAAAAGACAGGAAATCTAGTTAAGTTGAAAAGAAAATAATATCTGTATCTATTCATCTCAACATGCGATCACTCTAAAATGAATTTAGATAACAAATCAAATCAAGGGGACTGAGCACATTTATGGAACAAAGAGGCTTTTTCTATGCCAAATCAGTCACAGGTCTTTTATTCTACTTCAGAAGAGGTTGTCAAGCTTTTTAAACGTAATCCTTATAAGTGTGAATTGTTGAAATATGTGCCAGCAGAAAAGGAGTCTAAGTGCAATATTAAATTGAGTATATAAATTTAAATGAAACCTGAATCTTTTTTTGTTTAATATTTTAATGTATATTTGTTAGTTTTAAACAGTGCATTTATAAAAGAATGTTTATGTAACCTACCATTTGAGCCACTTTCCTTCCATTTGAGCTTGTTGTCTTCGGTGTGCCGTGTCCAAGTGGAGCGGAAACTCACCAGCTCAGCTGTGATGTGTGCAAGGCTCCACTGCAGACCTCTGGAGCTCTCCTTCCAAAGATTACTAGTGAGAAATAATAGTGCTGTCATTCCACTCACAAAAACAAATGACTTCACTGATCCTCCTCATGATTTTTTGTGTGATTTTTTTTTTTTTTTAAACTACTGCCACCAAGGTAAACATTTTCACGTTTCTGTAAAATATCTTCAGACATCTACAAACAAAATAATTAACACATAAAAAAAAATGAATTTTGTGCTGACATTTATGGGTCCCTGGTAATGTAGCCTATTGGCTTTGGTGATCCTTCTGGCACTATTATGAGTCCACTATTAAGTCTGGACAATGACTGGATGGAGTGTCCTCAGATTTGACACATGGTGTGTCCCTAAGCATAAACTATTACAGCTCTGGAGATTAATTCACCTTTAATCTTGCATCATCATCAGGTCAAAATTGCAGGTTTTTGACCAACTCAGCAAATGTTAGGGTGCTAACATAAAGACAAACATTATAGGCATCCAGTGTCATTGAAATGGCAAAAGTGCTGACTACAAAAGTAAGTCAATTCGCTTAGACCCCCCCATGTTAAAATGGCCAGCTTTAGAGTAAAATTAAAGCCTAGTAAAAAGTTTTATTCTCTATAGTTAATTCCCCCCTTTGTGACTGCTGTATAGGTATATTGTTTAATAATTCACCAGTTTAAATTGCATTAAAGCTAAAAGTTATGCAATATCAGGATGTGGTTGTTGAGTGACAGTTTGTGACATTCCATTTTGTTCAGCATTTGATTGTACTAAGGCACACTAAGGAGGTGGCTTTTCAAATGTCACCTTTAACTATATTTTCTTTTAGGTTTTAGCCAAAGTTAGCAGCCCATTTATTTTCACAGTAAAAACAGATAGACCTTTCTAACCACCCTAGCTAGAAAGCACCAGCATTAGTTGATAATTGCTCAGGTTCACACTCTTGTCCAAATATGTTCACTTCTGGCATGCTGAAGTGACCATAGTTTTTAGCATCCGTCTTTAATATGTGTCTCAAATGTTTTAGAGTCTTTTAAGTATTTCCATATTAATATCTAAAACCAAACATGTATTAAAGTGTAGTTTTCCAGGTAGGTATCAAAGGCCTTGCTTTGTGTTTACCTATGTCTGTTGCAGGGGTCTGGTGGACCTGGGTTCTCTTCCACCAAAGGAATAACAATCTTTTCAGCCATATCCGTCAGCAGAGAGAATGTAGGATACACAATGAAGTCTATGAAACCTGCAAGAACAAAATCCAGTGTATCACCATGTGAAATAAAATGTTACTCACTTGTAGTGTTAATTTTTTCATGCAGTGTCTTTAATTCACTAAAGAAATTTAAATGCAGTCCAGGGATTTAAACAATAAGATGCAAACGTCATACACTGTATCGTCACTGAGAACTGTTAAAAAATTAGCATAAAGCTTTCCACTAACTGGGTTGTTGCATTTGAAAAGAGAAAAAGAGAGGAAAGGTGAACTAGAGCTACACTAGAGAATACATTTTATTTTATTTATAAATTAAAGGTGGAAATTTATTGGATATTTTTAGAAAGGCGTGAACAACAACACAGATAAGAGAGAAGTAAATTGAGTAAAAGAAACACAATTTGGAGAGTGCTTTATGAGACGTACCAATCTGGGACTCAGCCACTAGGGTGGTTTTTCGATCACACAGCGGAGAGAAGGGCAGGCCAAGCTCCGCCTCTCTATCACCCTCACAAAGACAGAAAGAAAGACAGAAGATATTTAAAGGGCATCCCACACAACACCTGAAAATAACTTTTAAAAGGTTAGTTTGCTCCAACAGTTACCTCCTGAAGCGCTTATATTGTTCAAACATTTTTTAATTAATGAACAAACAGAAAAAAATAAATAAAAGAGCAGCTGTATTCAGCTTGGTTTTATTTTATACATATTTTTCCCAAAAGTCAAGAAAGAAAAAAATTTAGCTTGAGTTTATGGTAAATGGACTGGTACTTATATATTTCTACTCAGTTTTGGATACTCAAAGCGCTTTATACTACATGCCACATTCACCCAGTGCTTTTTATCTATACTTAAGCACTTAGCTAACATTCTCACTCACACACAGACAGATGAATGCATCAAGGGCAATGCAGGGTTCAGTATCTTGCCCAAGGATACTTCGGCATGCAGACTAGGGGAGCCAGGGATTTAACCACTGACCTTCCAATTAGTAGACAACCCACTCTACCTCCTGAGCCATAGCCGCCCCATACTGGGGTTTGTGAAGCTTTAAAGTCAACAAAATGTATCTGGCTGAAATGATTCTCTTCTGATATTTTCCACACTTAAATCTTGACCTTGTCTATTCTTTTTTGAGTATCAAAAATAACTGATCTGACTACCAGTCAGATAAAACCAGAAGCTTACTACACATGAAAGAACACCAGAGAAAAGATGCTGAGGTCTGAGAAGACAAAATAGTACTTTCCTTAAAATTTTAAATTTACATTTCTTCATGAGGCAGAAGCCTATGACCACTGTGATGTATAAATGAGGCACAATCTAATCCACAGTAGGTAAAGGAGAACTTCTGAGACAGGCTACATCAACTCTAATGCACTTTCATTTTAGAAAGAGATCTCTCTCCTTAATAATAGGCCTGAAAATTATATCACAAGGCCATTTACATACAGTAGGCAATCATCATGCATGTAGGCAATAGCATGGTAAAATGTTGAATTTAAATGCTGTAGGCAAAAGGTATGCACATCATATTTTTAGGTAACATGTAACTCGTTATCAAGGTTGAATGAGTCAAGTCTGATGTCTGATTGTTTTCTTCAGAGAAAACAGGTCATGTGATAGAGGCCTGGCAAATGAAGGAAGTGACTGAAGATGTAGTGATGATAAGACCCAATGAGGGAGTGAATGTCTAATATGGTAGGACAAAGAGAGAGGACTAACATAATAAGTATATACTCAGATCTGTCTAAGGTGTGGCTTCAAGCAAAAAAGTTCTGGTGTAACATTTTTTGCCACTGAGGGATCAAACAGGGCGAGGATTTAGACTTCCTCATGCTGAGAGAGTCATCATTCATCTGCAGATTGCAGTGAAAGAGAAACCTCACAAACCTGAATCAGGCCTGACAACTCTACACCAGTAGCAACATGGAGCCAGTGATGCATGAACAGATTATGAACAGTGGAATCACAGAGAAATGGCAAACCTGTCCAAAAACTGGCTCCACTTTATTTTTGCACAAATTAAAAAGCAAGATATGATGTTTTACTTATGAGCTTTTGACATTGTTTGGAAGTTTGTAGGCAGATTTGGTCATGGTTGGAGAGATTAAGTCTAGCCGTTTCCCTTGTTTCCTGTATTTACACTAAACTAAGCTGGGCAGCTGGTGGCTTAAACTCTTTATTCACTGCACAGTGTATTTACTGTTGATCTTCTCATCTAATGCTTAGCAAAAAAAGTAGGATAAGTGTATTTCAAAATGCTGACAAATGCTAGTCACCAAATCACAACAGTAGTCATCTCAAGGTGCTTAATATTGTAAGGTAAAGACCCACTGAGCAGGCACTTCAAGAAAGTGGTAAAAAAAAATAATCCTTCATAACAGCGGCAGAACCAAGCATAACTAAGGGATGGTGTACTTTTTTACTAAGATTATTATTACACACAGCTCAGGCCTATTTAACAGAATATATATATATATATATAGTGCCTACCTGCCTGAAAAACTCCTCCATCAGGGCTTTGGTCCAGCGAGAGTGCAGTGCCCAGGGCTTAGATGGATGGCTTATGTCAGCCGTGTGCAGTAACAGAGAGAGTGCTTTGGGCTTGTCAATGCTGGTGTAGAAAGCATAAGGAAAACGTTGTTTTAACTGTTGTTTTGTTGAGTCTCCAGACATGTCTGAAAAGCAGACTAAACAGCAGCCAGCCTGAAACTAAAGTGCCTGTCTGCATCTTTATGCAGGGTAATCAGCTGACTGTGCTCCAAACATTCAGTACATGACCTGTTGATTATGCACCGCAGTACGAACAACAGCACAGTCCATTAGCAGTACCGTTCTTGTTGCTGTAGACAGGATTTCATTGCTTTGACTTGGAGTAGGTGGGAGGACATGTCCGTGGACAACACCATCTCTATAACAAGCGACCGCAGCTCCCTGTGAGAACACACACACAAAAACACACAGTGTACAAGTTGACCTTGTCTGATGAGGAGGGAATAAAAATGATAGACAGGAAGACTCAATGGGGTTGTAACCTGTTTAGATTTCCTGATGGATTTTCTTGTTCCCATGGCAACACTGACTGCTAGAAAAGCCCATTAAAGTATGCAGCTGGTGTTTATCTTTTGTGATATCTGCAGAGCTCTCCCATGAATAACACAATCACAGCTGACTTTTACTTTTAATGTATGCAGGTACTGTCTCACAACATTCTTATAAAATCTGACAAATATAACTTATTTACTACATTTCTGAGTTTAGTTACTGTAGTCTGAGTATGTTATATTTACTATTCCACTGCTGTTGAGTGAATATGTTGCTACACAGTATCTCAGGAAGTCAGAAGTCAGGGTCAGCTAGAAGAGACACTCTATATTCTCATGTACAGTGTATAAAATATTCATACCCCTTGAACTTTTCCACATTTTGTCACGTTACAACCACAAACTTAAATGTATTTTATTGGGATTTTATGTGATAGACCAACACAAAGTAGCGCATAATTGTGAAGTGGAAGGAAAATGATACATGATGTTGAAAATTTTTGCAAATAAAAATCTGTGGCGTGCATTAGTATTCAGCCTTCTGAGTCAATACTTTGTCAAACTACCTCTCGCTGCAATTATAGCTGCAAGTCTTTTGCGGTATGTCTCTATGAGCTTTTGCATTTTTTGCCCATTTTCCTTTGCAAAATAGCTCCAGTTCAGTCAGGTTGGATGGAGAGCATCTGTGAACAGCAATTTTCAAGTCTGCCACAGATTCTCAATAGGATTTAGGTCTGGATTTTGACTGGGCCATTC
>VUQI01013102.1:9407-19429 GCA_015106735.1 Paratilapia polleni
AGAAAATTTTATAAAAAAAAAAAAAAAAAAAAAAAAAAAAAAAAAAAAAAAAAAAACACAACCAAACAAACAAAAAAAAAAAAATTGATCATAGCTACCACCAACTTTGCTCCACAGACCGTCTAAGAACAGCTTGTTTTAGTTAAATCTGTATGGGAAATCCTGAAATACTGTAGCTGAGACATCGCATAAGATAAGATACACTGCATGAGTTTGTGGGCCACTTGCAGCTCAATTTGATCTGAAGTCAAACCATTGCATAAAAATGTATATTTATATATTTAAAAAGACCCCATCCAGCATTTTCCTTTTCTTTAAATCTAAAGAAGTACATCCTGAAAATGTTCACCTGAGCAATAACCAAGATTAAAACAAAAAACAAAACTGAAAGCATGTGTGAAAGTGAAAAAAAAAAAAAAACTTCGCCCCACTCCCAGACAACAGAGGGTAATATTCTTGCACATTTCATTAGTGATCTATTTAGAAAACAAATGATGCACAGCCTGAGACTGAGCTTAAAAAAGTGCAATGGCAACAATATATCTCAGCATTCATTCATTTAGTCTTCAATCATTAAATGTACCATTTACAGATTACAATGGAAAAGCACAAAGCATTCACATGTAGAGTTTTTGAAACTAAACAACAGTATTTCACATTTTTAGGATTTGATCAACTTGTCCAGATCCACTCCTGTGTAGTAGGCTAATGCTGGCATCACTTTACCAGGAAAAATAATACAAATTACCTTACCAAATGACTTTACTGAAATGTTCACACTTTGCAAAGCCATCCAGTGGGCTGAACCCTTTGGTGTGCCAGACTACATGTTTGAGACAACTGATCTACAGCATATCACTCTCCTCTGACTCCGTCAGCACCAGTATATCCACCTATCAATGACTTACTTATAACAGCAGGAGTGAAAAGTGACATTTTTGCTTTTTTCTGGAACTACCCAGGACCATCATTACTTATTCATTACTTATTTCAAATCTTAATAGTTCCTCAAAAAACAAATTAAGCAACATTTTATGTAGAAGATGATTTATTTTGTTTTCATTGTAAGAAAAAAAAACCATTTAGGATCAATAATCAGCTGTCAGTGGTTAATTTGTTAAAACAAGACATGATCCATCACCAGTTTCACACCTTTCCAACAGCAACATCTAACTGTTTTTGTTGGATTGCATAACAAGGTCAGGACTGCCACAAGGAATCGAGGTTACAATTCCATCACTGGTTGTGATTTAATACATGACTTTAGATGCCCACTCAAAAAATAAAATCACATTTCACAATTATACAGACGACACCCTAATTTACCTTTGTCGCAGCACAGTTACAACACCCTTAAGGTGTCTTAACTTTCTTTAGGTAAATAAAGACAGTGATCATATTTTCACTTGGATGCATAGTCATTCAAACTTTTTAACTAAACCTAGAAGGACAGTAGATATCACACTACATGGGGAAAATTTCCACAGAATACTTGTCACAACTCTCAGTGACATCTTTTAAATTTGTACACTAGATGTCTTGTGAGTTATTTATGTGAAGCCTTTTAAAATGTAAATGAAATGTTTCATATAAATATGTGGCACAGCTTAAAGCACATGAACCTCACACACTGACAGCAGGCTGAAATATGAAACGCTTTTTTCATTTTGTTCTTACAACTCCTTCCCATCCAGCTCTATCTTATCCCTTACAGATTCATGTCAACTATTTAAGCAAAAAACAAACACTTCTGCCTGCAAGTTCGAACTCACTCAGCTACTGAGAAAAATCCCTGAGGCCACCCAAATCTGTCAGAGCCTGAGCCAAGAGTTTTCTCTAAAAAGACAAAGTCAGCGTGTCCAGATTGTGCCAAACCTCCCTCTAGGAAGCATTTTCCCTTTTTTTCTGAGATAATCAACATAATATGGCTATAGTTCCCTTTATGAGCTTCTCTTTATCCATTTGTGCTGTACATTATATAAATCAAACTTGGCTCTTGTCCCTAAAGAAATTACTTGAACCGTGCATTTTCACAACTTCCATAATGAATGTCCTGGGGTGATGTGGGTATGGTGAGGAGAAATACAACCACAGGTGATAAATACAGTACGAAGCTGCTCTCTTTTGCCGCAGAAAAGAGGCTGATTAAATTTTCATGCAGATAATCATGAGGCAATCCACTGTGCTTATTTCCAACACAGTGGCTCCCTCATGGGATCCAACATTACGCCCATGCAGCATTTCGTTTGCTTAAATGCCTTAGATTTAATGGACTCTTCCATAAATGGATCCTCAGCACCTCCTCACACATCACCACACAGAGCCTGAACACATCCATCAACAATAATCCCCTCAATGATCTCCATTTTATCTTTTCACTCCCCTTCTCCTCCTCCTCCTCCCTCATGTCCCTACATAGGGCTTAATTACTGGTGCAAAGTAATTATTTCCTTTATTAGTGAAACGTAACATCTGTTTCAGGTCTTTTTAATTGTACCTATAAAACCCTTCCTTTATTTCTGTCCCTTTAGGATAGGACTGGGCTGCTTGTTGCTCCCTATGGACTCACTCTCTTCTTCCCTCCACCCCCTTCATACCCGCAGCATGAGCCGCGGTGCACCTATCTCGATCTTCCTCCTTGAAACCCTTTAAAGAGGCAACAAGGGACTCACATCAGCTGAAAAAGCAGGAGGAAGAAATACTCTTGCACAGCAGTGCTTTCGAACTTTGATTTCTTAATTTTCCATTGTCATATTTTTGATGAAAGCAATATATTTCCAAATGCCAGGAGAAGGGACAGCTGCAGGGACTGGTACATGGGAGCGTGGGAAGAGAGGAAGGAGGGTGGAAGGAGTGAGATTCCTGAGGTCCTGGGTAAATTTTGTCCATGTATTAATAGACTTTGGTCCCTTTGAAATTTTATTAGCCATAAAGTTGACAGTATGTTGTGCAATTTCTACACTCTTACAGATGTTTCTTAAGTTTTTACTTCTTTTTCAACAAACCGGTCATGCCCCAGCGTCCAAACAATTCAACACCAAAGTTTATCTTTCCCTGAACTGATGCCAGCAACTACACAAGGAGAACAGGTGTCATCGTCAAACTGAGACCTCCGTGGAATAAATAAATCTATAAAAGCCTCACATAGTCATCAACTTCCAGCAAACACTGACCAGTGAGTTGAAGACAGTCCGACTGCTGCTGCTCTGTCCTTTTAGCGCTCTCCCTCTTAATTTTTATGGTTCCTGCACCTTCAGGAAATGACCCTTTTATAGGGTCAACACTATAAAAGACTTGTTTGTGTGTGTGTGTGTGTATGTGTGTGGTGGGGGGATAAGTGTTCAAGTTACTACCGGTTCGTCTTTGCTGCCAAAGAAAGAGACCTGATGAGGTTAATAGTCTCCTCTTCCAATATATCACATAGCTGTGAACTCTGTGACCCTTTTTGTCAATAGGAGAACTTTTATCTGGAGTGTGTGTGTGACTGTGTGAGTAGGTGTGTGTGGGCACCCTGTGTGTCTACACAAGTGTGCGCATGTGGAAAATGGCACATTCATACCTTGACATGCGTGTGGTTGTCTCTCTGTAATCGAGAGTTGTGTAAACCTGTGCTTGTGCTGAATGTGCCTCACTGTAACAGGATTGCATAATGATGCCAGTATTGTACTGCATAATGTAGGCCTACACTAAATCCTGATTTACAGAACAAAATGCAGGGATAAAATAGTTTGAAAGTGAGAGCGCTGTTTAAAAATGTGTTAGATGTGATGGTCTTTAGTCTGTCTAAACCTTAATATTCATCTCATTAAAGGTTAAGTGTTTCTCTGCAAAATGTCACTTATTTCCCACATTCTGGACACACTGATATGTCGATTAGTTAAACAAAATTTTAAACATCAAATAAAAACTCTGGGAGGGAGGCTAAGGAAGTGCTGCTCTCTGCTGGATCCTCCATTACTGGACAATCTTAAAATAACAGCCACGGCAAAGAAAATAAATTTACTGAAAGCAAAATAAAAAATAAATAGATACAATACAATAACTTTTTTGTGGCCTCTATTGCAGTAAATGAGGTTCTAACTGTTCGAACAATAACTGTAATGCTACTTCTCCAGCCTGTTCCTGATATTTATGAGTATTTTCTACAGGTTTCTAGAAGTCATGAAGTGTGGCAAATTAGCATTAAAGCATACAGAGAAAGAAAAAGAGAGACAAAAACAGAAGGAGGAGGTTGCCGGTGGCAGAGGAAGGTCTGGACTAAAGGTTTTGGACAGGTGACAAATGAGAGACCAGTGGGGTCAAATCTCCTCAGGCAAAACAAACTGAGCACCAAAATACACACAATTAGACACATAAATCAACGTATACAAACACAAATACTTCAGCTCATGTGTCGTTGCATGTACTTATATTTGTTAATAAAAATTCTTGGACTCTGACACACTGATCAGAGCTGAGTCGCTTTTTCTGCAAGGGCAACAATCAAAGGGGTTACCTACACAACACGCCGTTACAGAGGGGAGATGCTTTAGTACATAAAGTGCCGCACTATGATATAAATAGATGTACTTTTCCATGAAATTTCATAGTAATTAGAGACCAGGAAGCATGGACCCTCTCAACCCCCACTGCGGCACCCACGTACCTTGAGTGAATACTAAGAAGCAACTCTGGCACAGGTCCAGTTCAGTATGTACTGTGTGAACCCCCGTGGCCCATCAAAGGCAGTGTGCATGACCGTGAAAGGGTGATTGGGTTCGAGGTGCACAGGGAATACTGTTTGAAGTCTTCCTTCTATCAGAGAGACAGAAAAAGGCACTTGTAATCCTGTGGGATCACTAAGGCGCCACAGGCAAGGGAGATGCACTCATTCTCTCAATTCTTCCACGAGTACCAGGGAAAAAAAGAGGAAGAAGAGAGGGGGCTAACGGGGAAGAAGGTGGGGGCTGGCATGAGGGGAAGGAGAGAGAGAGAAAGAAAGAAAGAGAGAGAGAGAGAGAGAGAGAGAGAGAGAGCGCTGATGATAAAAAAAACAAAACAAAACAAAAAAAGGCAGCTGACGTAAAGAGATGAGGCATACAGATGAGAGAGGAAGTGTTGCGCCTTAACATGACAGATTCAGCAGTAATGTCAATCATTAGCTCCTCTGGCTGCCATGGGGCTGTCAGAAATGCACAATAAGCTCACATAATGCCTTTTTCTGGCTTGATAAGGTATCAAATCTCTTTGCATTGTGTGTGTATGAAAAAGAGAATGTGTGTGTATGAGGTGGTACAGAGGATGGAAATCAGGAGTAAAAATATAACCCGAAGTCACTGTTTTCCCTAGAATGTACACTGAGTGTGTCAACTGTGCAGTCAAATGTAGGATTTCTTCATCTGCAAATTAGAGAGGTAACAATAACTTATCAAATGCAGCCTATATATGTTTGTAAGCAGGTAATAAGAGAAAAACAGAGGCAACACTTGCATATTTATTAAGTGCTGTATATACCAAACAGTTTGAAATCAAATCATATCTTTTACAGTGACTTCACCTGCTATATACTGTATAAGACATCATCTGTGCACTGACCTCCTTGAGGATGAGCTGCACCAATCACATCAGTCCAGAGCAACAGCAACCCTTACAAGAAACTTTAAGGAAATGTAATCTATGAGGTTCAAAAAATATGAATGTGACAGCTAAAAAATATTTATGGCCTCCTCTAACTTTGAAAGGAAATTGAAAAGGAAAGATTTAGAGGACATTTCAGTAGTCAGCATGTCAGTTTAAGGTTTTCTGTCATAATGACAGAGACAGGTGGGTTTGCTATGACAGGTGAAGAAAGAAAAGTGTCAGTACAAGCTGAAAAACAAATCAGCAGGAGAGGAACTAAGGATAGATAGATAGATAGACAGATAGATAGGTCTTTGTTCAGTCAGGGAGTAAAAAAAAAACCGTATTATTTGCAGAGTGTTTCATCCGCCTTGTGCAGAATATATTACGTGTGTAAATGTTGTTGAACCCCGCGTTTTGCCTGGAAAAGGTCACACACTCCCCTCGACCCTAAGTGATTCTCTGTCTTTGTGTACTCTTGGTGGAAAAAAAAAAAACGAGCTGCGCCTATAAACTTCGCATTTAAAAGGCAAGTGCGGCCGAGGGGGGCCGCTGCATGAGGCGAACAATAGCAGCTTTTTGGACACACTTTTTCTCACTGCGATGAACAGCAGGGGAACCGGTAGAGCCTCCTATAAAAGAGCGACAGAGCACAGCTGCCAGGGTTCAAAAGTAATTTTATAAAATGTCTCAGAGGGGCCTGCCTGTGGTTTATCTGTGGATTTATGGGAAACAATAAGAGGGCGAGCAAATTGTTAGGGGACAATAATCAGAGGGCCTCGCGACGTGATAACTCCAAAATTTAAGGCCTTTATGCAAAAGAAGACATAAAAGATAAAGTGATGCAACTGCCAGCCAAATGCTGCATTATCATTAATAATGCACTTGACATTCAAACGGGTCTGCCATGCCTCAAAACGTTTACGTGAGAGATGGAAAGTTTAAGCATGACAGCAGGAGTCCAGCAGCTAAATACTAAACACTCAGCTTCATCATCATCATCATCATGAAAACAAAAGTCAATCAGGCCATATTGGAGCTGTCGGTTTCAGAGTGATGAGATTCTTCGTGCTGCTAATTATTGATTTATCAGTTTCACACATAATCCCCCATTTTGACAGCTGTCTAATTTTACCAGTTAGTTTCAAACACACATAGTGAACCCTTTAATTTCAGTCTCTAATAGTAGGTTAGGTCACTGACTGTCCGCGCAGCAGGCCTGAGTCACTTGAACCTATCTGCTCCGCAATTACGCGCATGACGCATTTGGAGACAATATCATTGTTAGGTTGTAAACTATTACTCACGCTCAGAGGCCATGGTAATCACGGACTCCGTGGTGGCGTGGTACTCATCCTCCTCCATAAACTCATCCTGGGACGATGCATCTCCCTGGAAGTCGTGATGGTCCAGGAGCTGCTGGAGCGGGGGCGCCTTGGGCAGCAGCTGATTGACCACCTCCCGGCTGATGTTGGGTGCCTGCTTCAGACGCAGTTTACTCAGGATCTGGGACTTGATGGTCTCCAGTCTCAGGACTTTGCTCTGCTCCCTCCAAACACAAGCGGAGCACTCGTGGGAACCAGCGTCCTCATCCAGCAGAGACAGCCCGGCATCCGTGGGCGTCTCGCTGGCAGGAGGCAGCAGCAGATTGGGCTCATCGCTCCCCGACTGTCCCAGGGAGATGAGCACCATCAGGCACAGTAAGAAGTTGTACCTCGGCATGACGAAGCGTGGACACCAGAAAATGCAACTTTTTCCCTTCCTTCTCCTGTTTTTACGCACTTTATTCCGTTATATCCCGTCTGTCGAATCTGCGCCGCTCCTTGTCTTAGCCTACAAAAGGCAGAGAATAAGTGACATACATCTAATCCAATACGATCACCCCGAAGTTTCTCTTTTGCAGCAGGAGCTTCTGCAATATGTTTTCTTTTTTAAAAAGCAAAAAAAGTGCGTCCAGTGTGTCTCGGTACAAGCTGCTTTGATTGAAAGTTAACAAATTATATGCCTGGTGAATGCATAGCCTGCTAACATGTAGTATAAGCTAATTGTTGATTTCTGTACAATTTAGTCCATGGAGGTGTGTGTATGTGCAGAGGTGTCACTGAAAAAATGTGCAAGTGCGGTCAAAAAGGCGCTCTTTATATATCTCAGCTGCCCGGTGTCGTAATCCGCCTCCATTGGCTAAGATTGCAACAAAAGGCTTTTAGGTCTGTCACCAAGTCAAGAGGGACAGAGCGAAGGGAGGGTGCGCGCACTGTTAAGAGAGTATAAATGTTTTTACAGTGCACAAACAATGTCTCCCATTAGAGATAACCTATAGACAATTAGGTTATTAGGATGATGGCAAACTGCTCACTACACCTGTTTTTATAGGCTAAATGTTTAATGGTGCCTATTAAAAAACAACAACAACAAATAACTTAATGGGTTTCTTCCAAATTCACCACATCCAATCCTAAATCCTGCACATAAGAACATTTATGGTGCATGTTAAACTTATGGTAAACTGAAACTCGCAGATAGGAATTAGTCCTGTAGGTCTGCCAGATTGTTTTATGCAGATTATTTAGATGTTGCACGAGCTCCTCCAGTAAGGCTCTTCAAAATGAGTGTAAAATTTATTTAAACCTGCAAGAAAGAAATCACTGGCGTTTTTCAGGGAAATAGGGCCCTAAATTCACAAGAGTTTACTTAAAAAGGTTGATAATTATGCTGATAAATTATGCTTAACAGCAGCATGTCTGTAAACTCTCCGTTATAATGTAGATAGACTTATTAATAGATACAGACCCGTGTGAATTTAATTTGTACTAATCGGTGTATGAACTAATGAACATGTGACCCATTTAATTATTGTACGCTGCGGAATTTAAGTTTTTCGTGAAATATCATCCAATGATATACAAACATGTCAGGATGTCACCTAAATTTTAACAAGAACCGCGCACACATGATATTTTCATATGCACATCACTGGATTTTTTCAGATAAAAGTTTTGATATTGCAGCTGCACCTCTTAGAGCGGCGAGCAGCCTGTGCGGCATCGCTGACATCTGCTGGAGAAACACATAGTTGCAACTGCAGGTCTCGTATCAAAGCTGCTACCCTCTCTGTTCATTGTGGTTTTTAAAGTCAGCCTTTGGAGCTGCACTCCAAAGCAGACACGCCGTTAATTTGGTATATTTCGACCATAGGCTGTTTTAAATCTTAAGAACTGTGACTATTTGCATCCAATTTTAAATTAACTAAGTCACAGAGTTTTTTCCATTGCACCTGCTGTGAATCCTGTACTCAGTCATTTGTTAAAGAGGCACTCCAAAAATGTTTACAGTGCTAAAGTGTCAAAGTGCTCCTTGGATCTTCCCAGACACTAAAGCATTGGTGACATGTCTGCTGTTATTTTGCTCAAATCTATTATTTCATTCCCTTTGTTTAAAAGAGGTAATCAATTGGCAGCTTCATTGCAGTTTAACTGGATCAGATAACATAAACTAGTGAGTCCTGAAGGGATGAGACACTTCTGTTGAAGCAAAAACTCAGCTTGCTTGTCCCTCCTCTTTCCATTTGCATGCATATGTATGCAGATAAAATGCGGGTTATTTGCATGACCAGGTTTCCTGACCTAACATTTACTTAGAGCCTTAACATAACAATTCTACACCCAAACACCGAAGCTTGAAAAACCTTTGAAAAACTCTTTATACAAGATGAAATATGAATATTTTACATGACATATATACATTGAGACAGATCTGGTTTCAGAAAATCTGTAAAAACATCACTGGTCTTTGCAACAAAGGGTGTAAAATAGAGCAGTCTCTTTTGGAATAAAAGCTGCACATAACACACCAGAAAAACAATTATTAGCAAAGTAGTCATTATTCCAAGCCGGTGTATGTCATATCACTTAGTCTACAGTAAGCAGCACCCACTATTGCTACACAGAGACAAAATATAGCTTAAAGGAAAGCTCAAGGAAAAATTCAAAGTTGGTTCAAGTTTTTGCTTGTGACCCAGTACAGTTGCCGCCCAAACTGAGAATCTGGTCCACAGCAAGAAAACGATGGTCAGGTTTTATTGGTATTCAGTTAATTACCTTAAAGGAGAAGAAATATTAACAGTGCTTTGTATGAGCCAATGCATACGCTCTCATGCTATTCACATGTGCCTACATGTATACAAGATGTCAGACTATATCATGATCATCAGTGTGGAATACACACATACATCTTTGATGTGATATACAGTACAGCTTGGGAGTCATACACTGTGTAAATATTAATATATATTTGGTTGTTTGTTGTTTTTTTTTACCCGTTTACTAATTTCCTGTTATATTATGCTGTCATTCACCTTTTTTCCTCTACTTTTTTCCCGCTTGTTTTTTTTTTTTTTTTTTTTAATTTTTCTTCCACAAGGTTTA
>VUQI01013106.1:10674-33250 GCA_015106735.1 Paratilapia polleni
AAACCTCAGAATCGTTTTTTTTTTGTTTTTTTTTTTTTTTAATTTTCCCAACCATTCTCATATTCTCATCCTTTACACCACCATGATATACTTGTATTTCCTTGTGAGTTGTTATTTACAGATTAACGGGCACCTTTAATGAGTGTGGGGACTTTCTCATTTGTTGTAAAAAAAAAAAAAAAATGGGGGCTTGTCCAGGATTCAGACCCAGGACCTCCCGCAACTCAAGCAAGAATTATAACACGATGAAGCACTTCTGTCCTGAGTGGTTCTTCCAGGATGATGATGCAATAAAGCACGAGGGGTCACTGAACAGTTTAATGCATATAAAATTTTGTGAATCCCATAATATGACCTACCCAATCACCAGATCTCGAACTGCCCCAACACCTTTCAGAGACAGTGTGCAATCGGTTTTACTTGAATAACTGTCAGTCATAAAGTTAAACAGGACATGCAAACAAAGACTTCTAGTAATTAATATGTGACTAGAGCTCTGGATCCAAAAAAAAAAAAGAAGATTTCCCTGCTATTTTGTACCTTCAGATTAGTTGTTCATCTGTGAGGGGAAAATTTAATAGTGAGAAAATTGTAAAAAATGGAAATTTCTGATGCTAAAATTAAGTTTGATTGTATCTGATTGCACACTGTCATTTCCTCATTAATTGCCTTGTTTCAAACCTTCAAAAGGGTTGTTTTGCTGCAGACCGTCTCTGCCTGTTGTAATAAATTTTAATCCATGAATATTTGTCTCCTGTCAAGCCACACAACACACCTGTGTACATGCATATTCCATGTCCATGCAGATCTCATGCATTTCCTTGACTCTGAGTGTGCTGCGGTGCTGTGATGTGCTGTCACGGCTGTCTTATCATTTTTTTTAGTTTGAACAGTTTTTTTGTTTTTTTTTTAATGCTACCACCTCTCATAGTTTGCCAGCAATGCTTGCGTGCTTGAGGTTGTCTGATTGTGAAGCGGGTGCATG
Source organism: Paratilapia polleni (assembly GCA_015106735.1). Taxonomy (NCBI): domain Eukaryota; kingdom Metazoa; phylum Chordata; class Actinopteri; order Cichliformes; family Cichlidae; genus Paratilapia; species Paratilapia polleni. The sequence continues at coordinate 11,660 of VUQI01013106.1, forward strand.
TGACAAAACAGGGAGACGCAGAGAAGTAAGCAAATTATTTTTTTGATGGGAAAGGCACTTAAGTTTAGAATTTGCATACTGTGATAGCTTTGAAATTGTCTGTAAAACTGCTTTAATAATTGGCACCTTATCACCTGGAACACAATGTGAGGGAAAAAGTTTGTGAACATACATTTGAATACACTTGTCTGTGTGTCTACATGTTGGTGCACTGAGCCTGTTTTGCATAAATGCCTTCCTCCTACGGCCCTGTGAAAGGAGATGTGGATTGGGACAATAAAGGAGGATTAGATTGTGTCTGAGTGTGTGTGTGTGTGTTGGCTGTTGTCTGAGGCATATGGGAAAATGATTTAATGTGAAGCTCCAGGCGATAGAACCTGAAAGATGATGAGAAAGCATCTCACACAAAAGGCATTAACTAGCCAATCTTATAGTATTTGAGAAGTGCTGTTTTGATTAGGGCATGGACATGAACATGTGAAATAAAATGTGAGTCCATTCTGTTGTATTACAAAAAAAAGAAAAAAACAACATTTGATATAAGTGCTGGAATACTTGTTTATAAACAGAGAGAGATTATTGTGAGATTATGTTCCTGGGGTGTTGATCCTCACAAATGGGATCACATTCTGATGAATGTGACAGCTGAACAATACTCACTGAGGGTTTGAATGTTACGCCTCTTCCTGCTAGTGTCTTTATAGGATTACAGGCAAGTTGTCACTTCATATAGAAAACTTCTGCAGTTAAAACGCCTGAAGACCTGGGACAAATCGACCTTCTGCATGTTAATATCAGCATTCGCTTTAACCTCACCAGATGTTAGGGGTTTAAAATGTCGGGTCAAATCAGGTAAGTAGTCAGTCATGGTGAAATGGCTTTCAAATGCTTTCCTCTGAGTGGAAAATTCCTAAATTTGGCATCTCAGAAAGTCATGGCAAACTATGAAAAGTTTCTGTAAATGCGGTTTGACCCAGGTTTGTGTGCACGCCTGAGTATTACATTTAGTCACTTCAGCCCACTCCCATGTCTGCCGTCTGCTTCTTTCACCCCCTTTCTCCCCCTCTTCTCTCTCGACATGTCTGTCACAGCTCTGGCATTTCTTCATCCTCTATCTACGAAGCATCTAATGTCAAGCGCAAGGAGCTGAAATAGAAGACTATGAAATATGAAACAGAGTTACATAAGGAGGATTCAGTCAGCTGCAGAAAGCTGAGCTCTGTTAAGCATCTGTGTACAAGAAAACATGCTCCCACATACACACAAATACACATTCAAGCACTATAAAAGAATATGCTGTCAGCCAATGAAGTCTGTCTTCCAGCGGTACAGCAACCACGACTCATTTTCCAAGAAATGTTATGAATAAAAGGCTGATTATTAAAATTTCCTATTTTCCCAAATTGTCTTCAACTGCATAAGCAGAGCAGAAAGCATGCAGTTGGCGAATTTATAGTCCCCAAAATACTGGCCGTCATCTCAGCAGTGGGACAGGATTTTAGGGTAAATGCAGTGTCAGCAGGGCTTTTGTACAGTTCAAATTATTTTGCAATCAATCAAGGACATTCATTATCTAGGGAAAGGGTAGGCAGAATATAGCTAAAATGTACAGTCGTTCTTATATAATTTCGTGTTTTGGTGTAAACCTACATTTGTAACATAGTCAAGTTTTTCAAAATTCAACTATGAATATACAATTAGATAAATTAAAAATACATGTATAGCAGTATAAGAGTATACACAGAATTAACCATTAGTAAAATTAAGTTATGGAAAAATTTCTGTTTTCTTGCTGGCAGTCTTCATCTTGCATGCATTTACCAATATGTTGCTGTAACATTACCACCACCTGTCGATCACTGGAGCATGTGAAGCTATGGAGTGTTTATCATGTTGTGTTCACATGTGTGCACAGGGCCTGCAAAATGGTTCCTTAAGAAAATTAATTCTTGTAAAAATAAGTAATTTCATTACTGGTCAAAATCTCCACAGGATGCCTTTATGCTCACAGCAAAGCAAAACTCGTTGCAATCCAATGTCAACGTACAAAAAACGTAATATGAAATTAATTCTATAATGCAGTCAGTTAACCTTTTATGTGTTTAACACTGTGAAAGGATGTATTTTACCAAACCCTAAATCTGATCATGTTTAGAAGCTAAACTTAAAAAAATAGTGACAGAAAAGGTAAAAAACAACAACAACAACAACAAAAAAACGATTGTCTTCTGATTGTGTCGTTCACCACCCTACCCACCTCTTAATGCACACCTTTGCAGGTTGTTGCAGGTTTTTCCTTTTTACCAGAAAATAAGAATGAAAGGGTATCCCTGTTCATGACACGGATATACAGTACAATGCAGGTACACCTATAGTACTGTACAGAAGTCTTGAGCCACCCCTCTTTTCTTTATATTTTGCTTCCAAGGAGCCAGACTTGTCATTTTTTAAAGTGGTCTTGAGCAATAGTTCTTCAGGTTTTCTGAAGGTTGTTCAAAAATTTTCTTTGGACATTGGCTACTTTTTCCACTCATTTTCAGTCCAGTCTTTGTACCTGACCATTTTCAGAGAAATGTTTTTTTTTTTGTTTGTTTGTTAAGCCACTTAACACTGACCTATGAATCATTCAAGCATAAAAAGGTACCTAACTCAAGGGATGAACCAGGGTTGTGTCTACACATAACAGACAACTTAGCAAAGAACCAACTTAAATTGTATCATTAGGCACTTTGTTACTAGCCACCTGTCACAAAAACACATAACTTGTTCCCCTTTCTTTAATTGAATCTACAAAAAATGCCAAAGATAACACAGTTTGACAGGCATAAAATAGTATTTTTGCAGCAGCAAGGTGATTCTCAAAGAGATATTAGCCAAAAACTTGACATATCTCTGCATGGTGTGCCGTGTGCCCTTAAAAAATAAATCTAATGAAATCCACCAAGCAATATCATCTTGTCTGATTGGCAACAGCTTAATTTTTCAGCACGACAATGATCCCAAACACACTGCCAATGCAGTAAAAGCATATCTGGATAAAAAAAAAAAAAACCCACACAAAATGGAATACTATCAGTCATGGATTGGCCTCCCCAGAGCCCGGACCTCAACATTATTGAAGCAGTGTGGGATCATCTTGATAGAGAATGAAGTAAAGGCAGCCAACATCCAAAGAAGAGCTTTGAAATGCCCTTCAAGAAGCCCGGAGAACTATTCCTGAAGACTACTTAAAGAAATTACAGGAAAGCTGCGTAAGAGAGTTCAGGCTGTGTTGAAGAATAAAGGTCGTCATACCAAATATTGACTTTCAAGCTCATTAGAATTGTACAAACTCTGTTTTTGCCTTATATACTGTATTTACATGTATGTTTGCACATGTTTCAATAAGTCGCTGTACCTATTTCCCATGTTCCAAGCAAAATATAAAGACATGAGGGGTGATGCAAGACTTTTGCACAGTACTGTACATCAGAACACTTTCAGCACTTTGGTTGTTTTTTAAAGATTAACACATGCTGATAATGGCAACAGAGTCCCCCAGCATGTCCTTAAAACCAACAAAAGCCATTTGCCAGGTGTTTCAATTGTATTATACTCAAGCTTTGCATTATAGTTTAAACTATCAAGCTGCTAAGTTATATGAAGTTTCTAGACCAGCAGCATACAAACAAGTAATAAGTAGTTTGTAATGCACAAATGCCACAACATTTTTAAGCTTTTCCTATGACATTTATTTTATTGCCACTGTGTTATTATCTTTTCTTACACCAGCCTGTTGTTAAATCTCCCCTCCTAACTATGTTCTCCCTGCTTTTTACTGCCTATCACTGCTTTGACTTGCTTTACATGTCACTTCTTAATGTTGTGGATATTTTCATATCTCAGTATTACAGTAAAAATTTGAATGCTTTTATTATTTTCAAAACGAGGGTTGCAAGGTGACCAGGATGCAGAGAAAATTTAAATGAATGAAATCCTCACAGGAAAGGTAAATGTTTGCTGAGCCACTGGTTAAAATTGATTACACAAATATAATGCAATGCTAGTGCTACTCTACCCTAAAAACTCTAATGATGCTCTTTGATGCTCTCACTCAAACCGAAGCTGAACAAAAACCCCTAGACAAACCTAAGCTCCATACTGAATTCTTACATGGTTATTTTCTGGTTTCCTCCATGTTAACTAGGTAGACTCTCTACATTCATAGACATTTATAGCTTAAATAAAGGGAACATTTCTGAGTCCCATAACAGCATGGCTGTCAGGGATGCTGTGCGAAAAACATCAAAGCCACCGCAGCCCCATTTTCTTTTTACACCTCATCAATTCTGCTCCAAATTCCTCTTTTCACTCTTTCTTGCAGCATTTTTTAATTCACCCTCTACTTAGCCTCTGTGACAGACACTACTAGACTTGAATCTTACTGCACTTAAAAGTACAAGCATTATGTGCACAATGGATAATAGCTAAGATATGACATACACACAATACAGTCAGCATATATAATAGCACATACACTAAAAAAAATATTGGCTGAAAGTGTTTTATATTATAAAAACCAGCCCTTTTAAAATGCATTTTTTAGAATTTTGCTCATTCATTTGTACAGATAAGAAACCACACTAGAGTTCAGGAACTGCTGCTTTCAAAACATGCACAAAAGTGGTAATGTGCATGTAATCACAAACAGAAGTGTCCATTTCAGTACATGTGCAGCAGTGATATCAGATATTTAATTAATACTATATATATTGATATAGTCAACTTTCTGCAACACTTTACCTTTGACCCTCTGAAAAGTACTCATAGGCAATCACATAACCTTGTGATGAGTGGGTATGTGACAGCCCTACCTGAGTTTCAGCCACTTAAGTGTTCTTGTGAGTATGTGCGAAGGCATGAAATAAATGGGAGAGGATCATGAACTGTCTCAGAACCAATTCTAAAATGAATTGCTGTAGAAACACCAGTGTTGCTGGATCATAAACTGTTCACCCACTATGTCTTTCTTCTGGTCAGTGCATGTTGATTTAAACAGTTTTACAGAAACCCCTTGATTTCTCTGAAACATGAAATCATCAGTATGCTGACTTTTTCAACAATTTGGTATTTTGGCATCTAATTACTGCCCTGCGACAGACTGGCGACGTGTCCAGGGTGTACCCCGCCTCTCACCCTATGGCAGCTGGGATAGGCTCCAGCCCCCACCCGTGACCCTGAATAGGATGAGCGGAAGAAAATGGATGGATGGATGGCATGTAATTACTCTGTTTTTTTGTAGACTTTCTTAATTCCTCTTTTTGTAAAATGTATTTATCCTGGGAAACATCATTATTAACAAAATAATTTCCTCTAAATCCCTTTTGCTTTACCACCTGCTTAAAAGATTTTATTCAGCCAAGGCTACATGAATGGCCCTGCACATATAAGTGAGCCCATTAACTTTGTATTTCTTTGATGTCCTTCTCTTGCAGTCTTTTTTAGAAACTAGCCTTCAATCTGACTTCAATCCCCCCCTCTACTTCAAGCTTCCTTTTAGCTCCCTCTTGATCCTCCCTCTCACAGTAGCATCGCCCAGTCCTACCCAAACAAGCTCCTAATGAGGCCAAACCTTAATTTTCACACTCAGACATCCACATGCATTTTTAGGGTGGTGTTGCAGGCCCTTTTTGGCTTAGGTTCACAATCTCCTTTCCATCTGTCAGTGTTTTACACATCTCACTTTCTCTCCTGCTCCCTCATTTCAACTATTCTCTCTGGGGAGACCGGCATAGAAGTCCCTGTGGGTTTAAAGCCTTAGAAAAGTGGGACGACACAGATCACAAGTTTAGGTGACACAGAAAGGATGGACACAGTGACAGAGCGTAAAGAACCCTTGCCCTGCACCTACACTTGTTTTTAATTCCTCTCTCTACGGTACTTTCTGGCGGCCTGCTCTCCCCAGCCAGGGAGCAGCAGATGTTGTGGAGTTAAGCTGTAATCGTTCTGCTTTAGCTGTTGGCGACAGCTGTGCTTATATATTCTAAAACAGCACCATCCCCTTCACTGTACCACCTCCCACCTATTGGAGGAGTGATGGTTATTGGACCAAGCTTATATCACTGCAAAAAACCCACTCTCTGCTCCAGTATACTCTTGACTTTAAAGTTGTTCATTTGCATCGATCTCTTTCTGTTTGCTTGATGGGTCGCTTTCTTTTTCATCTATTCAAATCATTCTTTTTCCATTTCTCCTTTGTTCAACATCATCAATCTGACTTTATGCATAGTCTCTGTGGAGTCGCCTGCCCATATTTCAGTCTTTCGCTTCAGTGTCTCATTCCCATCCGGAGTTCTGTCTCCGATTCTTAATTGGTCTGTCCATAATGCATAATGCCAATCCGCAGACAGGCTTAGTGCCTCTCCAGCTTCCTAGCAGATGAAGGAGAATTGATTGGTTTATCCCATATACCATGGTGACACAGTCAATGAACATACTTAGTCGAATGAACTTCATTAAGTATAGTCACTACTCTGTTGTGTGTCTGTGTGTGTGCGTGAGAGAGGCTGACACAGACTCTCAGACAGTTTGGGACACTAAAAATAACGCTGCACTTTTTTGGGTTCTGCCTGTTCTATAATAGAAAATAGCACAGTGAACTGCTCTTTCCTGAGAATACTTCAGCACATTTTATATTTACTAAGCCCTTGCACTTAGCAATTAGCACTACGGTTGACTGGGCTTATACTTATGCATCACTTGGTGTATGGGAAACCAAAGGTGTAACTGTTTAAGTGCATTTACTATAATAAGCACATGTGAGTCATCAAACGTCAGAATGATGTGACCTGTTTTTGCTCCATTCACTGTGAACTGTTTTGCCTTTCAACTCCCTGGTGATCAAATGACCTCCCATGCCAGCCACGTTTCTCAGAACCTATAAACTCAGGAGAGATCCCCTTCACCCCATCTCATTCAGTTCTAACTCTGCAATTACCCTGCCTCATATCTTCTTACTTTTATGATGCTAAGCATGTTGTACATTTACATAATGTAAATTTAATTGCTACGCTCGCACAGAGAGTGGGCTAAAGCATTGCTATAAAATCAAATCAAATAGATATTTAGTGTAATTAAAGAATAAAATATATTCTAGCCTATAAATTACTTTTTATCCAGTTTGCGATGTTTAAAATTGTGTGAAAATAGTTTTCCATGACAGTTGCAGTATTTTGACTGACAGTTGTGGCTTTGTGGGCAAGTGTCCAAAATACACTGAGCAATTAAGGCTGTGTATAATTTTACACTAATGCAAGTTGCAATGTGCATCTTTAGCAAGGTCAGTTGTAGCACCAATGAGTGATTGCAACCAATGAGCAACAGGGTGTTCCAGAAAAGCACACAGCTAACATTTAGCCGCTATGATTCAACAATGGATTGCAATCGAGATATAATATCATATGTGCAGGCTAATCTTCATAAACAGCCAACAGCTTTCTGGTTTCTGTTCACAGCTCAGTTGTAGTCGAATACTGCTGAACAATCATGTTTGAACAGGAATTGGTTGCACGGAGGTTAATATTCCATCCAGAAAGCAAAAAAAGGATGTCATTTGCCAAAATGCATTGAATAACTGTGAGCTACTGTGAACTGTGAACTTTTTATTGTCTGCCAACAGATCATCAACAATGATCGGCTGACAAAAACAGAAATTTTGGGTTGGATGTCTGCTGGCTACACTAGAATTCCATACACATACTTTGAAAAGAGGACAGGAAAAACTCGACATTAAAAAGATATTGAAAAGACGCTGAAGATGACTTTGCCAGATGTATAAATAAGTGAAAGTTAAAAAGCTGTCATTGAAAGGTCACTGAAAAGATGTCATTTTGTGCCTAAATTTGGTTTAAAACCTTAAAGGACACTCTTCCTCTTCAATATCTCTGCAAACTCCTCAGATGACAAGCAGCCCTTCTTGCTGTGAGACAGCAGTGCTAACCAATGTGCAGCTCCAACGTGCGGGAACAATAGGCTTTGATTGTCCAGAGGCCCATACTGATGGGCTCACCACACAATGACACATAACCTGATGAGAAATATAATTTACATATATAAAATTAGTATAAACACATACTAAAAAATGACTGTCTGGTAATATTAGTCTGCATGCCCGAAGTGGATGTTGTGTGGCGGTCTGATCACCATTTCACAAACCAATAAAATGTCAATGACATGTGGTATTAAAAAAAACAAAACAAAGACATACAGTTGCATTTATGAAACATTAACGAGATATGATGCAGATGTCTATTAATCTTTCATGTCTGAATCAAAACGTCCATCAGCTTTCAACTTTAACCAACTTTCAGCTTTAAACCAAGTTTATATTCATTATATTATAAATTATTTTACATTATATCACATTCTTTGGAAGGAAGAGGACAGCTAGACGACCTGTGTCTATCCTGGGCCGTGATGCTGATGGGGTCGAGGCGTACGAGTACCTGGGCTTCCACATCGAAAACAGGCTGAACTGGAAGCGCGACACAGGCTGTATGCAAAACGGGGATGAGCAGGCTCTATTTCCTAAGGAGGCTGAGATCCTTCAGTGTGTGCAGCATCAGTCACTTGTGGTATGCGGAGTGTACTTTGCTGCGGTCTGCTGGGGGAGCAGCACCGCAGCTGGTGACACCAAAAGACTGAGTAAACTGATCAGGACACTTTTGAAGCTGTGGTGAAGAGGAAGTCACTGACCAATCCTGGCCACTCTCCGCACCACGTGCTGGACAGGCAGCGGAGCACCTTCTCTAACAGATGGATTCAGGTCCGCTGCATACATGGTACACAAAATCTTTCACATGATATCACCCTCTGTAATACAGTATATCTGTCTGGCAGGGAGGCATCTGACAGATATCATTAGTATTATTATTATTATTATTATTGTTCATTTCAAGTCCTATAACAAAAGAATTTCCCAAATATGAGATAAATAAGGTATGTCTCATTCTCATATGCAAAAGGGACATATTTTAAAGGTCAACCAACCAGAACTAGCCCAGAAAAATGTCTGGCTCTTATCTGGATACATTCAAAGCAGAGCTAATGCTAACCTACACTTTGATATATAATTTAGTAAAGAGTGGAAAGACATAAAGTGTAAGGACTCAAAACAATGTTGTGTTTATGACCACAAACATTACAGCGAGCACACTGTGTCCCTGTGTGACTAACTGTCTGCCGGGCAGTTCATTCTCCCAGCAACTCATCTCCTTGTCTCTTTGCATTGACTCTGTATGAACATTTCTGCTAAACTGTTGGCAGCAGGAGTAAAGACTTGTTTATGTACCCAAAAAAAGCATGGCTTGTTCATATGTTAACACATTAAAATAAATCTGCACCATGTTTCGTCCCTAACAACGTGAAAAGAAAGAAATCTTAAACTCTTCTCTGAGGGCATTTCTGTACAACATTAAATACATGACTAAATGAACAAGAATCAAAGTTAAACTTCTTATTATTTATTAAGTGCTTAAGCTCCATCAGGGCTGTGAGTGTGTAGTTTGATCAGATTTGACTGACAGTGGCTGGCAACACGAGTAAACTAAATTTCAGCAGATTCTGATGGGTGTGCAGCAATACGTGACATCACCTTTTTTTAAAAAAACAAAAAACAAAAACAAAAACTGAGTCCTACAGTCAGTAAACAACTCAGAGACATCAGGACAAAAACACATACACAGAAATCTCTCCATGAGATAAGAACTTGCTCATAGTATGAAGCTGAAAGAGAAAATAGGTTTTTAAGGTTTTCAAAGTATTTCCAAATAATTGTGTTTCTCAACAGAAACAGCTGCATTAAGTGCTGTATTTGTGTGTGTATGTGTGTGTGTGTGTGTGTGTGTGGTCTGTTTGGGTGTGGTTTAGTGAGCTGATATCTGTGGACACACACATAATGTGGATCTCAGTGGCTCATTTAGAAATAAACTGATGCACACAATCAGATAAGAAGCTTATCGTGTAGTGAGACCATCTAGTAATTAAAACAGAATATGAATAATCTCTAGAGAACTTTTTTTTTTTATTAATGCAATGTGTTTTTTCCAACAATCGTGTATGCGACATAATGATGCCTGTGTCATGCTGATATAATATCTGTGTCAGTCTCCTGAGTACACAGTCTGATAACCCATTCACGCACGCTCACAAATTCATCCTGAAAGCAATATGTTTGCCAAAGGTGCGTCTATTAAAGTGACATAGCTGATATCCACGGAAAGAGAAACAACCTGAAACACGACTTTGTCCCCCAGAATGAATTGATTAATTGATCTCTTTTTTCTGCCCTCCTGGAGAAGCATTCAATTAAAAAATGCAGGTCTGAGTGCAAGCAACAGCAGTGCATGAATCAGCTCGTACAAAGCGGGATTGATAAACAATAAGCTGTCAGGATGATAAAATATGCCTTTAAAGTAAAGAAAGGTGAGGCTGGCACAAACTCAAAAAACACCACTGCGCACACACACACACACACACACACACACACACACACAGATGCTACACACACTCCTTCGGAAGAGATGAGACAGCTCTACTTTTGAATTGAAGCTGCCCATCTTTGGTCAGCCCATAAAATTCCCCTCAGAATCACAAGTCTGAACCGTAAAATTCCCCGTGATAAAGGGAATATATGACAGTCTCCCTCCTTTTTACCTCCCCCCTCCATCCTCTCTCTCTCTCTCTCTCTGAGGCTGCTGTGGATGGGCCATCCCCTTTGAAGTGAGTATAGAGCAAGGGCTTAACTCTACTCTGGCCTGGCTGACTGACTCCGATTCCAGGAGGTATTACCATGCCAAGTCTTTAAGGTGAGTCTGTGCTCCATCGCCTCTGGACCACAGGGAGCTTCTGGGTTAACACGCAGGAATTGAAGCCAGAAAGAGAAACCCATCTGTAGGGTTTTTTTTTTGGAGGTATAAACAAGGCTAAGTGGGGAAATATAACAAACCAACCAGAGAGTTTGTGCACACATTGTGTTTTTTAGTATTTATACTACACATTTAATCCAATTTATCTACCTTTGCTGAGGTGCCCTTTCCATTATTAAAACACCAAATGAGTGTCCAAACAAGCAGCAGTAGGAGGGGATTGAAGAAGTGGATTACATGTTATTACCCTCTTTTCTGGTGACATCTCGGGATGATTAAGGAGGAATTAAGTCCATCCATCTCTGACTCCACCATTTAAACAGCACAATACTTTATTTACCCCACATCCCACTTCCCTTCTCGCCATGAAAACACATGTAATCTATTAGGCACGCTGATGACATACACATGAGACTTAATTGGTTAATACCCTGACTGATCCAGACAAAAATGTGACATCTCTGGAAGCAGACTCAACTCCCACACGGTGTACAACCAGAAGCACACATGCACATGTGACTACATGAAAAACCTCTTCCATAAACGTGTCGGGGGAGATGCTTGTGAAATGACATTTGGAGAAGATGTAGCTGTCTTGATCTGTTGCTGAACAGAGCCTGTAAGGTCCCTCACACTAGCAGAAGAGACAGATGGGAAGAGACGGGGCAGGTAGGAGTAGGCAGAGGGAAATGCAGACCAAAACACGTCCTGAGAGTTAGGCAGAAGCCCTGGCACTCTGTATTAAAGTGACGTTCATAAAGGTTTCATAGTTTTATATTCGTGATTGGATTAAAAATAAAAATCTATTATTTAGTTTCATTACATTTTTCATGCTTCATGTTATTTCATTGCTCATTTGTTCTTTCTCTGAATAGCCTATTTTTTTTTCACTCCTGCATTTCATAATAGTGAATAAAAACAGATTAGTCTTTTGTTTTCCAATACAAAAAAAACTGCTTTGTGCTCATTCTCATTCCCATTATTAAGCAAAGACAGCAATATTATTTATTGTATTCCACGTAGCCACACTGTAGTAACCTTCCATGTAAATAAATTAAACTGAATTTTGCAGCACTACAGTAATTCCTTGGAGTTGTCTATATCTATTAAACCCGAGTCAATGAATGCAAGTGTCACTGACTGTGTTCAATACAAACAAAGAGTTTTCCAGGACTGAACATTGTCAGATCAATGCCTGCTGACTGATTAGGTTAAGCAAAAGACTCCCTTTCAACTGATGAGACATACTTATCTTGCCAATAAAACATGTTTATGTTAATAGCTAACTTTAATATTCATGTATCAGTGATTCCCCCTTTAGCACAGATTCATAGTCAGTCAGTGTGAAGATAAAGCATAACCTGTCTTTACAATATAGACAAATGTACTCATCTCCATTGCGCTAAATCTTGAGCAGTGCAGCACAAATCTGCCCTGGGGATGGATGATTTGCTCTGAGAGTCGTTGCCTGACATGGTGTTAGTCACACATATTCACAGAGAGAGGAGAGAAGGAGAAAGGCATAAGAGGAATATGATAGATTGTTAGATACAGTCATGTGGAAACATAACTACATCCCATGAAAACTGTTGACTCTTCTGACATATCTTGTCTTCGGACAAGCAGACATCTGATCCTTTTTGAAATAGTGCCTATTAATAAAGGACGTATACTCAAACAAATGAAACGTGAAATTGACATTTCTTCATTTTTTGTTAATTCAAACCAATGAAAAAAGTGATAAAAAGATCAGTCACATGGAAAAAAACTGATAGAAAGATGGAAAAAAATCATTTGAAATGAATCATTTCACTGTAAAGACAATTATCTACAAGCTGAAGCAGATTTCAAATGAGTGCTGTGTCTTTACCATCAAAAAAGAACATTTTCCAATGAACAGACCAGGTCTTTTGGAATCAAGTGCTTTGGACTAGAGCCCGACCAATTTATTGGTGGGGTTATTATCGGTCATTATTAGCTATTGGCCAATCTATTGGTATTGGTATTTGTAACAGCTGATAAATGAAAATTTAAAAAGTAAAGAAGAGATCGGAGAAACACCTTTGAGTGTTGGTGTTGCATAGTTTGTCCACCAGAGGGCACTCTGCAACTTCCCTGTTGGCAACACAGCAACCAGCTGATCCGAGCAGGGTTGGTCAGAGTGTGAACAAGTAAATAAATAACTACATATAACAAATGCTAGGGAAATCTGTTTATGTTTTGTGTGTCTGAACAAAACAAAAATATTGGCCAATTTATCGGACTATCTGATTTTTAAATCAGCAAATATTGGTATCGGTCTTAAAAATCCTATATCGGTTAGGCTCTACTCTGGACAGACCAATCTAATGTAGGTTTGTTGCAGATTTGGTGCAGAAATAATTTTTTTTTTCTTTTTTTTTCAGGAAGAACCTCATACAATGGTAACATGGTGGAAATGTTATGGTTTGGTATTGCTTCACTGCCTCAAGGACTGGGCAGCTTGCAGTCACTGATTCAGCTATGAATTCTGCTTCATGTAAAAGAGTGCTTGAAGATAATGTGAGGTCATCTGTCAGAAAGCTGAACCTGAAGTGGACCTTACAATAGGATAATTGGCCATAAGAACACTATCACATCCGCAAGGTAATGGCTCAAAAAGAAGAAATGGACGGTTATGAAATGGCCTGGTCAAAGCCACAAATCCCACTGAAATGTTCAGGGGAAACAGTTGATCCACACACTAAAAAACCACAAGTATTTTGCAACTGAAGGAATTCTGTATGCAAAACACAGCAAGCTGATGTCTGGTGGGGATTGGGGAAAATTGTGCCTACAAGAATTTAGTTTTAGGGCTGTAGTCAATTAGCCACCAATCAGTTGGTCGTGGGGGAGTGCGGAGTGCACTCTACCTGCCTTGTTAGCCTAAATTAATTAAAAACAGCCATAAAAGATGGTATTTGCAGTATGGAATCATTTTAAATTAAATTGTATTTTATAATGAAAAGACAGCATGGTTATATGATTTCCAACTATATAAATATGTGATTTCCAACTACCAGCACAAAAAGCTATAGAAATCATGCTAATGGGCTTTGTGTCCAAAGAAATAATAAACTGTGATATAATATATGTTTTGATAAGAGAGCAGGCTGACATCCAGTTTGGTCCATTTCTAGTCACTGCTACTGCTACCTTCCATGATTTCTGATATGTTCTCATTCAAAGTCTGAATTATTAAATAAAAAAACAATTGTCAGAACATGAGTATATACACATTATTGAGCTTTGATGTGCAAATGACTCCAAAGTTTACATTTGACTGTAAGACCACTGGTCTTGATAAAATGTAGCATGTCACTAAGGCCCCAGTCACACAGGCTTGGTGGTGGTCGACAACCATCTGGCAAACCACCAGTTGCTAGGAAAAAATATGTATTCCCTGACTGGCTGCAAGTGGTTGCTTGACATTACTGGCAACCGCTGTGAAATGGATTGCTAAAGCGACATTTACTCAGGCTTAGAGAGTGGTCAGTGACTCCCTGGTAACCACTGGTTGCTAGGGCAAAATGTGTATTCCGTGAGTGGTTGGCAAGTGGTTGCGTGAAGTTGCTGGCAGTCACTAGAGTGAAATTGATTGCAACAAGGTATATGGTGCTGCACCAAAAACTTCCTTGCAAATGCTTTGGTTGCTAGCAGGTTGCCGTGGTCACCAGTAGTTTGCATGAAAGATGCCAACTTGTCTGCAAACACTCGCCAGCTACTACATTTTCACTACTACTATCAAGTGGTAGTAAAACTGTGAAAAATGCAACACAAACCAGAAATGGAAACCTTTCACCTTCAAAGTAAAAGCTGCACCTTTTGAAGAGTGTTGGTAGCAGCAGTTAGGAACAACTTTTACTTTGAAGATGAACGGTCTCTATTTCCGGTTTGCATCATACTTTTTCAAAGTTCACTACTGCTTGGACAGTAAATGGCAAGCCTTTTCAGACAAAGTATGGGCAATCTCCTAGCAACCAAAGCAATCACAAGGACATTTTTGGTGCAGCACCCCATTTGCGGCCACTGCCAGTGACTTCCAGGACCCACTCACCAACTGGGTGACAACTGGAGGTTGCCAGGGGGTCACCAACTGGTCTTTAAGCTTATGTGACTGAGGCCTAACACAGTGTCAGTTAGTTTGAAGCCAGCTCCAAGTGAAATTTCTGTAAATGTAAATATTCAAATAATTCAGACCTAGCAGTCCCCCTTATGTATTTCACCTGTTTTTCACAGGTAGTCTGCAGGGACAAATAATGTATCAGTCCTGTAGCAAGTTTCTCTTTATTCGAGTAACACCAGCCACTATTTGACCAGTGAGAATTTAATCAGCGCATTGACCAAACAATCGACCAGTCTTAGGACCAGTAGTGTGGCTACAGCCCTAGTTAGTTCTGCTAAAGGGGGCAAAGCTTGCTTGGCTGATCCCAAAAGTGTATTTATTTTTTCCAGAGAATATTGATATTGATATTGAATATTGATAATTCTGTGAATAAATAATTGAAAAAGCTAGTTATCTTTGTGGTGGTGTTCAAATATACCACCTGTATTCATAGGCACTGTACTGAAGAGGATCAAATGTTTAAAAAAAAAAAACTAAGAATTTCCATGGGATTAATGACTTTTTCACATGACTGTATGTGGGTTAGCATGTAGCAGAGACCGAGAGAGTGATGTTTGTTTTACATTAAAGGTCGCAGTTTAATATTTACTGGCATTTGGTGTAGCTCAATCAGAGATTTCACTGCAGTCAGACCTCTGTGTTTGTACTGAAGCGGGTGCTGAAAGTCTGTCAGAAGTTTCTGTCTGCTAAATATAGTGGACTGCATTTTTGTGGCTGCATGCTGCTCTTGCTATTACAAGACTGATTGCAGCTGTATTGATCTAACCAGCTGAGAAATCGACCTAAAATATGTTTGACATCATCTTCCCCTCCTTCCCAGTTTATCTCTTTCACACTATGCCCTCCATGCTTTTCATCACTCTACAGTGTAGGCCATTTTCTTTCACCTCAGTTCTTTATTTCCTTTCACAAATCACTCTCTCACCTTTCCTCTTCACTCTCACCACCATCACTCTTTTCACAACACTCACCTTCCACCCCATCTTCATCTATCTAGACTTTTCCTCGGTTTACTTCTTGTACCGCATTCTCTTGCATCTCATACATTTTTGTCTTCCTCTCCCATCCATTCCTCCTTCTTTGCATTGCTTGCTTTTCACATCTGCAACCCCTGTTCCTCCTTTACACCTCCTTTTTCACTCCCACCCCCTCCCAAAAGAAAAAAGAAGTGCCTCTTTCTTTATCCCTTTGAGCTTCTGCAGTTTTCCTTTAACTAAATTTTTCTGACTCCAACATCCTCACCTTCACCACTTGCTCTTTCTTTTTTTTCTTTTCCTCCACCCTCCCTACTTTCCTCCCTCCCTCCTCCGTCCCTACTTTCCTACTTCCCTCCCAGGGTGATTAAGTGATGGTTGGGCTGGCACAGCTGGTGTAGTTGGGCAGGCAGCCCATCTTCATGACAGCTGTGCTGCAGTGTAGGTGCCAGATTCTTATTGGGGCAGTAGCACTGTAGTAATCATAACAACAACACGGGTCATACAGGCTTTTTGGGACTCACTGTATTATTATGTAGGCATCTGTTGTGCTGTGATTATCTCACAGGTCATTATATTGCTAAATAACAGGTGCAAGCCAAGGTGTAAAAATTATTTCCTGTGAAGATCATGAGAATGAATGTTTCTGTTGCTGGCTACCCCTTTCATCCTCTGTCTCATTTTCCTCTCCTTACTCTTTCACACTTCCTCTCAGTGTTACAGCATTTGCTTCACACAGCTTCGGCATGCACACCTTTCATTACCTCACACCTGCATAACCACACGGATGTCTCATGTCGTGCAGGCATGCTGACATTACCTTTTTAGGCAGTGGTGCCATCTGTTAAATTGCACATCTGGAAAAAA
The DNA here is from genome assembly GCA_015106735.1 of Paratilapia polleni. Lineage (NCBI taxonomy): Eukaryota > Metazoa > Chordata > Actinopteri > Cichliformes > Cichlidae > Paratilapia > Paratilapia polleni. The sequence goes on from VUQI01013106.1 coordinate 28,549, forward strand.
ATATACATATACTGTATATCTCAAAAGGTGATGTTCTCTTGGCTGCCCTGATGCACAGAGAGGTCACACTTTCCAGGCGAAGAGTCGGACTCACTCATGAGTGAGCAGAAACAACTGAGGCAAGCACCTTTCTCAAAGTAAATTTGTGCTAAGATGATGGTGCTACAACTCAGTTATGAACTTGGTGAGCTGTGCTAAACTCACTATTAGTCACAAGCTGTTGTCTATTTGGCAGGAGTTTTTCCCTCTCCTCGGCGTGTTTGTGCATCATCAGTTTTAGGTCATGTTGGCAGCTTAAGAAGATTAATGCTGTATTGGTTAAAGGGGAGGCAGTTCAGATCGTGCACTCCAGATGTCTTAACCCTTCCTTCCTCTCACCACTGTAATGTTCTGTGGACCTGTGGGCCAAGTACTGGTCTATGTTTTGTACTAATCATCCCCTAACAGACCCCAACCCTCAACATTAACTGTGCTGATACCCACCAACACAGATGCTGCAGGGATAGGTTTCCCATAAACATCACTTACATAGGACAGCAGCACTCCAATGAACCAGCTCTATCAACAACAGACACTTTTATTTAAGCTCACTATATTAAATGTTCTCTCTCTCCCTCACTCTCTCAGCATATAATGCAGCTGTGGGCAAAGATTCTGGTTCATTCTCATGATATCAACCTGTAACAATCTCCCCATAATTCAAAAGCAAATGTACTGTACCATTGTTAACATGCCATAAATGAGATCTTTCATTTCTAGCCACAATCCACCATTTAAATGATTATGACATAAAATCAAAGCTCGCTACATAAAAAGAAAATTCAGTATGTATTATTACAGCCACTACCTTGAGCCCATCATGTACAAATCATTTCTAATTTGCTGGAAATAAAGCCGACAGCAGCAGGTTTGGTTTGGTATTTTGAACTGAATCCCTTGAAATATTAGTTCCTAACATATTTCTTCTATTTTAATCATACCAGTGAGATTCTGTTTTGGTGACTCATTTTAGCAATTTTTTTTTTTTATTCATCCTAGACAATACTGTCTTAGATAATACCATCCATCATTCAGCTGCTTCTCCAGTGAGTCTTATGTCTCACGGTTGGACAGACTCAAAGTCCTCTGGACAGCAGCTGGCAACACTAATCCTTGTTCTGCTCTGGATCCACTACAAGCTGGAGAGCAACTCTAACCAGAACCTGCAGCAGGTGGAGAACTGCTTCATGTGCCGCTATGCTGAGCCCACTGAGGCTGCAGAGCAGAACAAGGAATACCAGTCCAAGACCATGGAGTCCAAAAAAGGCACCACAAATAGAATCCAAATGTGTTGGAAATGCTGGCCTTTATAAAAAAATAAAATAAAATAAAAATACAGTCCAAATAGCATGTAGTATTTTACTAAATGTGTTTTATTAAAAATTATAAATACACCCCTGCTAAAAAAAAAAAAAAAATAGATGTTCCACACTTGAATTCAATATGCCAAGAAAAAACCTGCCAGAAATAAAATATATAAAAGCCTATCTGACACACTCATTCTAGAAAAATAGCGTCAGTGGTGCCTAAAATACCAATGTAATGTCATGAAAATGACTGCGGGTTTGTGCAGCCATGTATACAGTGATGCTGATTTACTTTAATATTAGAGTGAGTGCACATTTATGACTTTTCTGGCTCTGTAAAAGTTCACCACAGATTACTTTTTTTAGTTGTGTTCCAGAAGGCCCCCCTCACTCAGTCCAATAAAAAGCCGTCCTGGCATTTATCTGTACAGTGTCCCCAGCTGAGCAACTGATTGTTATGTAAGACTAAGTGTAACATACACACACACACACACACATACACACACACACACACACAAACACCATGCCTCAGTGTTATAATGAGACTCAGACTGAAGACACAAACAAGCTGTGGCAGCAAACAAACAACACTTTCTCACACGTCCCTCATCTCCTGTTCTCTCACATCACTCCATCTTTACTTCCTCCCGTCGCTCTGAAGCACACGTCAAACACAGGCTCCCACAAAGTATTTCTTCTAATTTCAGCCATTTCATGTGTCTGCGTCCTTTGTGGTAAGCTCCTGCGTAGGTTTTATCTTGTGAAGTCACATTTGGCTTTTCACTATTTGTTGTCCTAAGGGCTAATTTAGTCAGGACTTGGACTGAGCATCACTAAAATGGATCAGGACAAACCATTGGGGGTCCTGGCAAATGACTGTGTATGCATATGTACACTGAGAATCAAAGAGTCTACTATGCAGTTCAAATCCAGGACATGTTGCAAGTAAAGAAAAACAACAACATTAGGTATTTTTTCTTACTAAGTGACCTAAACAATTCAGTTATAAAATTTGTTGCTGACTATTTTTTTCCTATCGACTAACCAACCGTTTATTCCCTTTTGCCATTACTGTAACTTCAAGTTTGCAATGACACTCCAGAGTACTGATGGCTACAGAAACCTGCACACTTAGCATTACAAAATTTGCAGAATAAAACTGTGTTCATTAGAGAAAAATCAATGGAAGAAACTGGACAGCTTTAGTTTGTTTTCACCTGGTCAGTCTGCTTAAAAGGACAGTTAAGGTGGTCATGCTGGTGTTTGTGCACATATATTCGGGGTGTATCATTTAAACAGCGCTCTAACTGTAAGTGTAAGCACCAGTCAGAGGCAGATGGGCTCGTTAATGCAGTGATGTAGTTATGTAAGACCTGCTACTGCTGCCACTGCTCTCTTTCTATACTGCAGTACAAAGAGAGAGAGGCAGAAGATGTAAAATAGAGCTTATAAGTCAGCGTGTGTCTGAGCAATTACTGCCGCACACATGTTTGTGTGCGTGTGTGTGTGAGAACACTGTGGGACAGATGGGATTGATGTGGTAAATCAAGAGGAATTGACTTGTTGTCCTGGGTTTGATTAACTTTTCTCCCTCTTTAACCCATCTTCTGCAGTTCCTCACATGCTGGGTAACAGCCAATATGGACACTTAACATTTTCTGCACTCTTGTATCAGAAAGGATGACAGAACAGAGCAGAGAGCTTAGAAGCCAAGGGAAAAAAATAATTTAAAAAACACTGCAAGACGGATTCTGTACATGCATATTAATGCACTAAATACGTTATGGGATATGCATGCACACTGAGATTTGTTTTAGGGGGATAGACAAAACAACATAAATAATATATGAAAAATAACTATAAAGTAAATTAAGGAAAAAACATGTGGATAATATAGAATGAGGTGCAATGTGCAGCATCTATTAACCATAAAAAAAAATTATTAGAATTTTAAATTTGAAATCAGAATTTCAAATGTAAACAGTTACCTTTGCGAAGGTGAAATTATCTGCAGTCCAAACTGCAGGTTTTTTTTTCAAAACCCGATACTGTTAGTTGATTTGACATATGTGATGCTGCACAGGAAAAGCCAGCCAAGGACGCAGACTGAGAATACTGGCTGCACACAAAAACAGCTAAGCAATGACGCAATCAAGAACAACTGGACTTTTCAATATTTGCAGACAGTGAAGTTAAGATAAACACTGGAAATACTGGAAAGTCCAATTCCAATATTTCCTCAAAACTATGTCTGAAAATGTAGTTTATTGAACAGTTTCTGATGCAGAAGCTGCAAATAAGCATTTTCCCCAAATCCTTGTCCAGCAAACCTCTCAGCTATGAGGGAAAAACCGAGCCAGCGAAATTTGCTCCCTTTAGTGATGCTGGCGACTTTTCCATCTTTAGCCTGTGGCGATAATGCTGTGAGGATTTCGACAGTTTCTTGTAAACCTAGTGGAGTTTTTTTAAGTTTAATCATTTACGAACATGCTACAAGTGAGCATTTGTCTATTTGCATTGTTAGAAAGAAATTAAAACGAACGGACACAGTTTGACATCTTCAAGTTAAAAATTCATAGAAAATAGACAAAGATAGATAAATGAATATGTTTTTTTGGATGTTAATCTAGACGTTTTGATATTTTAGTAAACATAAAATAGTAAAAAATGAAATTTCCGGACTAGCCGAGTTTTCGCATGCTGCATCACATATTGTGAAAACTGTCATATTTAGTGTTGAGAAAATATTTTGCTTGTTTTGATGAAAAGCTGCTGTGCTCGAAACGTCTCTTTTTTTTTGCGGTGTAATATAAATATAAATAGGTAAAACTGGTGCTCCATCCATCCATTTTCTTCTGTTTATCCTGTTTATCTCTTTAGCCTAACCCAGCTGTCATGGGGCGAGAGGTAGGGTACACCATAGACAGGTCGCCAGTCTGACGCAGGGCTGACACAGAGAGACAGACAACCAACCATCCACGCTCAGATGCACAATCACCAGTTAATCGAACCCATGCATGTCTCTGGATAGTGGAAGGATGCCAGAGTACCAGGCAAAAACCCATGCAGGTACAGGGAGAACATGCAAACTCCACACAGAGAGATCCCAGCCTGGATTTGAACCCAGGACCTTCTTGCTGTGAGGCGACAGTGCTAATAACCTAGTTTTTATCAATATACTTTGTCGATATTCATTTGAGCATTTTCTTATCACTACTACATCATTCAGTCTTTTCAAGGTCACGGAATCAAAAATCATTTATGGGACTTTTTTATATCATAAACTATGAAGATTTGAGAACAATTTTTGTTAAAAAAAAAAAAAAAAAAAAAAAAGCAACTTTTTTTAAAAATAT
>VUQI01013107.1:2884-21998 GCA_015106735.1 Paratilapia polleni
CTTGAAAATAAAAAAAAAAAAAAAAAAAAAAAAGAGGGGGGGAAAAAAAAAAAAAAACACCTTCTGCCAGACTGTTTTTCCTGTTCTGTTATGGAAATGAGATTTTCCATCTCACTTCATCTTCAGTACTTAAATACCTCTTTGCTCAGAATAGGGCTGTCTAGCCTGTTAACACATTTCCTCCCATAATAGTGCTCTGTTGTTCTGTAAAGCTTAGCTGAATTTCAGCTCCCGTGCTTTTGCAATGAAATAGATTTTCTACAAATTGTGTGAAATGTGAACTGTCCTATTAGGCATCCGCTGATTGCTCTCTAAATCACAGTTAGTGTATGTTGTCTTGAGGGCAGACTGTTGAATATCCTGTTTGTGTTATTCACAGAAGCCATGTCTTGTTGACTTCTTCATTCAGTTTTCTTCACAGACATGCTACATTGTGACTTTGATTGTGATTCATACTAAATATTTTCAATCGTAAAAGCACATTATGTAATTGTATACTCCATAACACTTGTTTATTTATGGTGCACTTTTTCAGATTGCATTTTAAAGCGCTTTACCAGATAAATATAAAAGACAAGACTGAGCAAGTCAAATGGACAAAAACACAAATAAAGTGGTAAAAGCAATAAAACATTAGAAAGTGTAACACATAATCCATTTGTGTTACTATCCAGGGCAACCATCCTGAAATTTTGGGCATAGAAGACATCAGCTGCGCTGTCATAAATCTGCAGATTCATCAGACAAGAAGCACCATTCAGCAGCCTCCTAGAAGGTTTTAGGCTGAGTGTGTGAGTGGAGGTATGCTGGTGGTGCTATCAAGTAGGTGCCTGCCTTATCTGATATTTTCTTGATTTAGGCTCACAACAACCCAAGAAAACCAAACTTTAAATATCCTGGAGCTTGTCCATGTCCAGTGCCAAACCTCTGCTTGCTGCACAAGAAGGGTTCATCCTTAGATTGTGCTATCAAGTCTATCAACAGACTAACATGGCTATTTAATGAGCTACTACAAGGCAAGATGACTCTGAAGCAAAAGCATCCATTCATTAGCTAAAACAAGAGTGCCTAAAAAGTTTGTTTAGCAATGTGTCCTGCCTTAATGACAGGAGAGTGATAACGTACCAACTAATTTGTGAAAGCAGATGTCATTGACTCACAATGTGAAATTAATTTAATACTCAAAAATCAATTAAGCTAATCTGCCCTTTACAGCAAACAACGCAGACATGAGGGAACATAGTGGTGAAGCTGTAAGAGAATTTCTTAATCTCAGATAATTAATAACTAGGCCTCTATAAAGCACTCATTTGGTTTTGCTCTGGAGGATGTGGAATCACTTCAAATGTACACCAACATTATTCTTTATCAGGCCTTTTTTTTTCTGTAAAAGCACAGAGCCCAGATTCATTTTTATGAGAGCTTACAGTTTTCTATTCATAGAGCCCTTTAGAAATAGCAAGCATTCATAATGGAGCTGGGATCTGATTAACCTCCTCGCTTGCCAGCACAATGGCAGGCTACCCTGAGACTCGGTGCTGTAATGGAGTCCGCTATCACCAAGCATACTCCAAACATTCTTCGCACCGCAGGACTCGACGACCAGATTGCATTCTCTTAACTCCCCTCTGCACTCGGCACTCAGTGGGGAAACAAAACATCCTCTAAGCTGATGCCCCTCAACATTAATCTATCTCTCTGCTCCACTCATGCACTTGCGCACATGTACACACTATGCACCATAGGCATTCTCTTTAGTGCCTTTGTTACAATTTTTGCATTCCTAATTGTGGACTCTTAGGAGCAAAGGCTGAAAAATAAGGGACTATTGTCTCCATATGGAACCTTTAACTAGTGCCACTGGTTGGAAGACTTGTTGGTCTATGAATATGCACCTTTAAGATTGTAATTGCCCTGCAATAGGCTATATACTATAGCCTAGCGCATGGCTATTAGTGTCTTTTGCAGTTTTACTGTATTGCATTGTTATTATATTGTGTTTACTGTTATTTTATTATCCTGGTGAGGGGAAAAAAATCATCTTGACAGCAAAATTAAATTTACTACAATGTAATAGATGACAAAAAAGATAAAATAGATCTTTATTAAACTCAGGGGGTGAAATTCATATTAATATTTTCTTGAATTGGATTTCATAATGCTCTTTGCCTAAATTGCCACGACTTTTTCATGCTTACTTCCTTCCCCTATTATCTTACATGATATGAGCCATTACAGGGTTGGAGTTTTTCAAATGTTTATCTCCCACCTCAATGTTGCCATCTCCTGGCCTAACAGGATTAAGCAAGTCAGTCATTCAAGGCTTTCTGTTGTGGAGCAAATGGATGGCTTGTGCCAAATATGTCAGAGGGAGTGATTACACCCCTCAGTGGCCAGTTGGCCCAACAGTCTGCCCCCAGTGGCCAGCCCTGTGGGGGCTGTCAGGACCAGGCAGACTGGAGCTTGGTAAGGAGCCAGTGGTACGTTTAACAGCCAGCTCCTGCACAGCCCAAGTGTCATCCGCACCTGCCAATGGGAAGCAGTTCTCACCCATCAGATAATGGCTGAGAGGAAATTGCTTCAAGGAGCTGACATTCTAGGATGGCAATATGGAGATGTGAAATGTATTCAAGGAGGAGGAGAGGGGACCTGGCCCTTGAAAAAGGCACAAATTAGCATTGACACACATACACACACACATGCAGACACACATAAATACACTCATGTAGAAACACACAAGCAAAGAGGCTGTACTTTATCTTCCCCGCTTTGAATAATATAACCATGCAAGAGAGAGAGAAAGGGGGAAAAAAAATCACAGCCGGGACTACCGAGCAAATTCTTATTTACCTCACCTGATAATAACAGCCAACAAGCCAGGGAAATATGAATGGCAAGTGTTTACATCGTAGCTGCAGACACACTGAAACGAGGAATATTTTAGTATCTGCAATGACCAGTTTCATGGTGACGTGGAAAATGAAAATCAGAGTGAAAGTTTGATAGGGATATGTCACATCACATATGTGCTTGCAATCATCAGACACAGAATATCACTGGCGGTTAATGTGCAGGCCTGCTGATCTTTTGGGGGCCTCATCCGTGTCGCTTACGGCGGTAAAATTCAATATGAGGCATGAAATGTGAAGTAGTCATCATTATTGGATTGAAACTCATAGTAGAGCCTTTACCATCAGTATAAAGCCTGCACAAGGCCACACTTCACACTAAAAGAAGGGAAGCTGATTTTGTGCAGAATCCAATTGTTTGCTTCGCTATTTTGAGGTTCCTGATCTTTGCTCTATATTTGCATGTTAGATCCTCTGTCAGGCCTACATGTTCCCTCAAACAAGAGGTGAAATGAGGTGAAAGATACAGATTTATTATTCATTGGTGAGAGCTAATGATCTGTCTCCGTGTGATTATTTTTTGTGAACAAGTGTGGAAATTTGAAGTATTTTCAGTATTTGTTGCTGCTTGCAAGTCATCTGTGTTAACATGGCAATATTTCAACCTGTAGATGGCACTCTCAGCCATGGTTTTAATCTAAACCTTTAGGGTGACTCCCCATTTTGAAATGACTGGCCTCAATTCCTAAACCTGTTTTCCTTTGTTTGCTCATATGATTCTTTTGCAGGTATTTTCTCAAAAGTGGTGATATACCGTATTATATTGTACCTTCTGTCCTTCAATTATAAATGTCAAATATCTTTGTGCACAAGTAGCATACCTGTTTGTGCATTTGGTCAAAGCTTATTCAGAAATGCTTATGCGTAATAAAGTGCAGATAGCAACTGTTGTTCCAATCGTTTTCAGGCAGCGAGCATTAGTTACACAGTGGGGAATGGCTAGAGTTGAGTGGGGGTAGAGGAACCTCAGCCAAACATGATTTGTCTTTGAATACTAATGCCTCTTTTGATCTGCCTCGGCTTTTAGGAGATTTAAACAACAAAATCTGTCTTTCCAAATTTCTTAATAGACTCAGCCTTTGTGGCCAACATGAAGAAATCCTGGAAACATGTTTACACGGCATCGATATTAATTTTCTGGATTTGTTTAAAACATGTAGAGTCCACTGAGATCTAATTACAAGGAAGCCTTTATTATTCATGCTTTGCCCTAACAGACTAATTAATTTATCATAAAATAGTAAGGCATTTTCTGATTTTCTTATGTTATGCATTTATTTCCATAATTGATCTTTGTTTTACAAATATATCTTTTAAGTTGCCTCTCACATGTTCTAAATTCAGCAGCTGTACTAAAGAGATTTCATCCCCCCTGAAATGATCTGAATGCATTAGTCACTCTGCTTCAACAGAAGAAAAAATGAAACCAACAGGAAAAGAAAACAATTACCAAAGACCTAATCAAGGCTACAAGTACCTATGTGATTTATATGGCCCTAAAAGCTGTTTAGGAGCACATCGTGACAGAATGTTAAGTGTGATTAGGGACAGTATGTTAAACATTTGGCCTGTTGTAATAGGTTGGAGAGCTGTGAGGATGGGCTTTGGTTGGGGAGGGGGTTATCTGTGCCTGTAATGCTACAGGAGGTGCCAAAAGCCACAGAGACCACAAACCAGTCTGAGTATTTGGCACCTCTACAGCTGCTGCTCACATACTTCCACCCTCTCGTCTCACCAAGGGCCACAAGCAAGCACAGGATAATCTTATTTTATCTGCCTTTCAGACAGCCCAAATGGCTGAGATTAAACCTTCTACATGACCCTCACGACCAGGGTACTGACATGTATACCCCCAGTTTATTAGAGCACCTAAGGTTAAAGTGAGATGAGGAAACTGATAAGGGGCTGGCCTGAAAATACCTGGATGAGTTTCCAGCAATAGCAAAAAGTCTGTGCCTATCTAAATTTAAAAAAGCTGTGTCATGAATACAAATCAGTGAAGACCCCACTGAGGCGTTTAGTAGCAGGACAAATGTTTAAACAACCCGGTGCCAGGACATTTACAGGTGGTTAAACACATGAGAGAACAGCATTTGACTATAGTCTAGATTCATAGAGCTGGTTCTTTTAGATGTGAATCAGTATTAGGAGAAGGAAGATATGTTATGATTGTTTTCAGATTCTATACAAGAACTTTAAAAGTCTGTGTAAAAACTTTTAATTAATGTAAATTATCTAAGCTAGAGTACATGCAGTGTCTGTGACAATATGCAACGCCTGGTGGTTACAAAATTTGCATGACACAACTGTCATTTTATTCAATTATGTAAAATACAACACAAAGTGTTGTCATGAATTCAAGCCAGATCAACAAAGGAAACCAAGCTGATTAGTGTTTTTTATTCTGTGTCATGCTTTAGTTTTATGCATAATAGCTCATTTGTGTTTCCTACTAAGTGTCAATTTTGTGGTTTGTCCATACACATACCTGTATTTTTGTTGCTCTTTGTGTATTTTCGAAATTTTTGCAGGCACGTTTTGCAGTCAAACCAAAACCAATGTTAAGAAAAATTCCCCACACATTAACCTCAGAGACACTGGCAAAATTAGACCCTGTAACATACATAAACATGTAAACTGCAGTCTTATTAAGCATTTTTAAATCCATTTATATATCTCTTAGCTTTTTAGTGAAAACCTGAACGAAATCTTGGCTGCATTTTCTAATAGTGGGTGACACTGTGGCTGTTTTCCAAAAGGTGGGCTTTTGAGACATTTGTTCCCAGTGGCATATGCCAGGTTTACTGCTCCTGGTGTCACCAAATGCCTTTCCTGCCTCCATACCTGGAGGTGTGTGAGGTAGACAAGACACAGTCTTCTAATGGCTTTCATTTGATGTTAAAGACTGTCTGGCAATCAGATTGATTTCTGACCATCATTGTGATTAATGTGATGCTCACTGCTATGGCAAGATTAACAATATTCTTACCATTAATTAAAATCACCTCAGTGAGAGAACAGATGGCAAAACCCATTAATCTGCTGTAATGCTCTTACTGTCACCACACACATCTTAATCAAGCCGTGATCTGCATTAATCACCTGACTTAAATGGCAAACAAGTATCACTCCTGTGTCAGCCAGGCTTTGTTTGTGGCTAGACCTCTTGTGACCTTGTAATGATGTATTGATCAGAAGAAAAAAAAAAAAAAACACTCGGGACATGAGTGGGTGAAGTTTCTTATTGAGCCAGTTAGCTCATTCACACTGTAGGACTGTACATGAAGAAAACCATAAATGAACAGATCATCACTACCTGTAGAGGTGCTCTTTTAATCACTATGTCTGTACTGACTAAAATATTTTATCAACAGCTGCTCAGTTGTTACCTTGAATCCGTTGCAGCACAGAGTGGTAAGTGTGTGAGACATTTGATAAGATTAAAGCATAATCCTCTTAGAGGCAAACAACTAATTTGCCTGATAATTCTGTATTACCTTCTGACTCCTCATAGCCATAAAATCCTGGATTTTAACACCCAGCCAGCATGGGGCCATTGTGCTGAAGGCTTTGTGTGTCTGGTAATGGCAGAAAAGTATCTTATGTTCGAGCCCCCACTGGCTCAGTGTTCATATGTTCAGCATGATCTTGTTTTTAATAAAGGGTGAAAATAGAGCTGCGGGAACAAGTAACAAATAACCAAAAATTAGTAGATTATTAGATACAGAGACTACACTTCATTTTTACATTTAACTCTACGTCATGTTGAGTAGTGGTGATGCAATGCTCGTGTACTTCTAAGATTAACCATTTAGGTTAGATTTGCATTGGCTTGCCTTGGCGTTTAGCCCAAAATACCACTTGAGGTAATGATTTGTGGCAGTAAACAGGCCTCAGCATATAGGAAAACCCACTTGTTGACTTGATGCCTTGTGTATTGGAGGGCAAGCTCTAAGCATCCATTTCTGTTGTAATGTGATCTGACTGAGGCATGTTCCAAGTTCAATATGGATATACTGCAGCTTTCAGTGCCATACATTATAAATTAGCCTACTCTGCTACAAAGTGTTGGAACATTTTGTTATTGTTTTTTGTTAATGCTGCCTGGTGTTCTTGCCAAGAACAGCAGGCACCGTTATTTGAAAGAAAAAAAAAATCAATTTTCACATTTAGCAAGCAAAATTGGGCTTGTATAACACTCTAACTATGGCAGCCCAGAGCTCCTTATCACCTCTCACTGACAAGTATCTCTGGTCTCTGTGGGTCTTTATTGTGTGCTTTTTTTTTTTTACACCTTTCAGTATGTGCCCTCTTGGGGGGGCTCAGACAGATTTAACCCAAACTTTTGTGAGGTGTCAAGAGCCCTTTGAAGGGTAATAGACGCCTTTTAATCAGCAGAAGCTAATCACCCATATGGTTGACAAAGGCCTGGTTGACTCATGCTCTTTTGTTATCACTGTGAGAGCTGTTGCTGGTGTGTGTGTGTCTGCAAGTGTCTGTGTGTGTGTGTGTGTGTGTGTGTGTGTGTGTGTGGTATGATTGGGAATCAATGCAGTCTTTTCTAACTTCTTTATTTTTCAGACTTCCACAGTTCCTGTTATAGGACCATTGTTGAAAAGGGTACATTAAGTGCGACTGGGTGTTTATTACAATACAGATGGTCTTGATTATACTGGCAGGTTTTTCCTCTAACACAGAGTTACAGTGATATTCTATGTGTAATTAACATTGTGGGTGTCCAAAACACAGCACTAATCAAATGACACTTGTCTGGCTTTGTGGGTTTTCTCAGCCGCATTACACTGAAATTCCTCCTCCGCTATTTGAACAGATGAGACAGTATCTGCAGATGCTTGACGAAAAAAGAAAAAAAAAAACATACATACTTTTACTTATGCAGAATATTTATTTGAATATTTACATGAATAAATATGATTTGGAGAGAGAGAGAGAGAGAAAGAACTGCTCAAATAAATATGTATGGAGTGTTATTAAGCTTAAATGTCAGAATATGAGCACTATGTGATTTTAATACATACTTGGGTGAAAATGAATAAAAATGAATGTCATTAGACATGGGACCCTCCATTATTAGATCTTTCCAAGTTCTTAATTTGCATTTTCTACTGCTTTTAAAGATGGGTTGGAAATAACTAAATACATTAACTCACTATTGTATTCAGCTACTTGTATATATTTCCTTTTGACACCATATTATACTTATACTTATACTTATTTCAGAGGGAAATGTAGAACATTTTTACTGCACCACAGTTAACTGACATCTATACTCATATGATAATCTTAGTCATAAGTATGTACTAATGCATTATTAAAGACCCAGTAGGTATAAGATTGTTCAAAATAGTATCACCTCCACAATATTAAAATGCTTCTCAGTGTTAAAACATCCACAGTATTATTGTGGTAATAAAATGTTTATAAGAAAACACTTAGGAGGCAGTCATTCTGCACTATTTTTATTTTTACTTTATGTATGTGCTTCTACTCGTGTAATGAGTTTTTTTTTTTTGCACTTTGGCATTTCTACCTCAAACATCTTGTATTTCCTCCATCACTACTTTTATTCCTCACATTAAAAAAAAAAGCACTTCAGCAAACCAAAGCTGCATTTAGACTGCCAGTCATGCTCAGGATATTTTCTGATGTCAGAAGCCCCTGTTAACTTTTTCCAGCAATTACCACCAATGTATAATTTGACTGATATGTGTCTTTTTCCTATTGCATTTTTATGTGTTTGCACCCAAGCTTCTACATAATATCCTCCAGAAGGGCGACAAACTCGCCCAGTGAATTATTCTATGTTGTTAACTTTAAACTTCCTCTAGTAGCATGCAGTCCTATTATATGCAGTCCTCCAAGTAATTTAATTAGTTAATTAATGGCTCTATGCAGATTTGTTTAGAAAACAACGTTATCAGCCTGCATAAAGCTCCACAATCGGTTTATCTAATGAACCATTTGCGCTCCAAACAGTGAGCAGAAGGGGCAAACGTTTTCCTTTTGGTGCACAACTGGAAGGCCATTGGTCGAATGACCAGCCTATTTGCATATACCGGGGCTTATAGTCCCCCAGCAAAGTCAGAGTTGAACACAGTTGTGATTCGACATAGCACAAGTGGTGGATTGGTTGCATCGTTTGTGACTTTTTTGGGGGGCAGCATTTACTAGCCCTTCAATATGGCAGTTTACAAGATTGCAGCAGCTGGACTGTGCGTGGTGCTTGTTTTATTCTCAAACACTGTTCAGTGTACAACTACAAGGTATTTCACCTATGAAGAGGACGCGCCGGGGACGGAGATAGGTAATTTGTCTCTAGATTTAAAGATTGATCCAGCTGATGACCTTGACACTTCATTCCGCTTCATGCAAGAGAATAACTCTTCTGTGATTCACATGAGGGAGAATGACGGACTTCTAAGTGTTGCAGAAATAATTGATCGAGAGCAGCTCTGCCCCAGGTCTCCCCGTTGCTTCATCACCTTCGACATCGTGGCCTTCTCCAGGGAAAAGTTTCAACTCATTCACGTGGAGATAGAGGTGAAAGACATCAACGACCACTCTCCTCATTTTCCTCGAAACGAGACAACTCTGGAGATAGTGGAAAATGTCCCATTGGACTCAAGATTCCCACTGCAGATCGCCCTCGACCAGGATGTGGGTGAAAACTACATTCAGAGCTACAACATTTCCTCCTCCAGTCATTTCTCTATTGAAGTGCGCGATCGGGAGGATGGAGTGAAGTTTGCTGAACTGGTGCTGGTGAGGGAGCTCGACAGGGAGGTGGAGGACTCATACACAATTGAAGTCACTGCATCTGACGGAGGAGTGCCTGCAAAGTCCGGGTCAATGACAGTGAATATCAAAGTGTTGGACTTTAATGACAACAGCCCGACGTTTGAGCACAGCTCTCTGAAAGTTGAGCTGAATGAAGACTCTCCGGTAGGTCACCGTGTTCTCAAAGTGCATGCATTTGACCCTGATGACGGCATTAACGGTGAAGTGATGTACGCGTTCTCCGACGGGCTGCCATTAGAAGCTGCACGCCTTTTCCACCTCGACCCTTACTCCGGTGACGTGACCCTGAAGGCGCTTGTTGATTTTGAGAAGAGGAGGTCATACGAGCTTAACATCAAAGCGTCCGATTTAGGCGCGCACTCTGTCCCCTCCACCTGCAAAGTTGTGATAGATATTGTGGACGTGAACGACAATGCACCAGAAATCAGCATCAAACCGATGACCTCCAGCAGTGATGGAGTCGCCTATATCACCGAAGCCGCAGCTGCAGAGAGTTTTGTGGCTCTGATCAGCACCTCGGACAGAGACTCTGGCTCCAATGGGTACGTGCGCGTCAGCCTGCTCGAGCACGAGCATTTCACCCTCCAGCAGGCTTATGGAGACACTTTCATGATCGTTACCACGACTACTTTAGACAGAGAGAAGATCCCAGAGTATAACCTGACTGTGGTTGCAGAAGACCTGGGAAGCCCACCTTTCAAAACTATCAAACAGTACACTATCCGTGTAACAGATGAGAATGACAACCCCCCTCTATTCAGTAAGCCACTTTATGAAGTTTCAGTCTTGGAAAATAACATTCCAGGCTCATATGTAACCACTGTTGTCGCTCGAGATCCTGATATGGGAAAGAATGCCAAAGTTTCATACAAACTCATAGATTCAGAGGTGCCAGGTGGAGCCCTAGTGTCCACTTATGTTTCTGTGGATTCACTCTCCGGGTCTTTGTATACTTTAAGGTCTTTTGATTATGAGACGCTTCAGCAGATTGAGCTGGTCATCCAAGCAGAAGACAAAGGTTCCCCCTCTCTGTCAAGCACATCAACAATCAGGATCAGAGTTGTGGATCAAAATGACAACTATCCATATTTCACCTTTCCTGTCCTTGTGAATGACTCCGCTGATATTCCTTTGCCCTTTAATGCACCTCCTGGCTATCTTGCCCTTCGTGTAACAGCTGAAGATGAGGATGATGGAGTGAATGGAGAGCTCTCCTACCAAATTGTACAAGGTGATCCGAAGCTTTTTACAATGAACAAAGACACTGGAGAGATTGGTTTAAAACAATGGCTGACAGCTGAAATTGGGGACGTGCTGGAAATAAAAATTGCAGTGAGTGACAATGCCAGGTCCCCACTCTCTAGCGGTGCCACTATTAGGTTTGTCGTCTCAGACACAGAGCCCTCCGAAGACCAAGTTGTCATTGTGTTGCGGTCAAGTGATGAAGAAAGCTCCGGCTTTGATGGCTCACTAATTATCATCATTATGCTCAGTGGGGGTTGTGCATTGTTGCTGATTGCAATAGTGGTTGTTGCTGTGACATGTAAACTCAGATGTGGGGGGAGAAGCCGTGGCACCAAGAGAGAAGTGTGTCAGAGCTTGTTTGATGGCAGGCCCCTGCCCATTCTCAGTTCAACAGAACCAAACATTTACACAGGTCAAGGAGGCTTCTTCCACGAGAGGACTTCTTTGTCTCTGGATAATTCCTGCCTGTATGAGGAGAGGAGTAGGGACTCTGACACAAAGGTGAGTCAACTACATTTAGTATTTTTTCTGTCTTATTTTTCTGTTATATTTTTATATGATGTTTGCTAGTACTGCCTTGATCTTTGTGCCAGAAATGGAAACTAAACTCTCTGCTGTCACTTTGTTCTCTTAGATGTTTCTTCCCTCCAAGCATTTCCAACCAACATCTGTGTGGCAAGGTGACAAATACTGCTTGCAAGTGAGGTAAGACAACTAAATGAATGTCTTTTCTCAGATAGGACATGCTTTACCAACAGTGAAATCTAACTAAAAAAGGCTTACTTTAAAAAGGAGTTCTTCGCATGCACCAGCCATACAAGTTACTTGTGGCATTTTGTGAAATGAGGTTAGATGGGCAACACAGTGCCATGCTGTGTATGTGAAAAAAAGACATCGATAATCAAGCTAATGTGATGCAGTTGTGGCTCATACTGTATCTGTTGATTGCATTTGCAGCGGCATGAGCAACACTGACCAGCTGAGCGTGAAGGACAGTGGTAAAGGGGACAGTGACTTCAATGACAGTGACTCTGATATCAGTGGCGATGGAGGCAAAAAGAACTTCAGGACCTTCCAGCCAAGGCTAAAAAGTGAGTTTACCTCTGTGTGTTTTGACATTTTGATAAAACAAACATTCACGGGAAATATATAAATGCTAAACCCTGGTAAAATATATCTAAAATTTCCATCTACAAATTGTCACCATTATTTTTTATTTATATCACTTCTATTTCAGGTGTAGCTAGCAGCTTATCAGAGGATTGCCAAGGCACCTACTGTGCAATACAGCCACAGAGCTTCAGAGCCCCCAGAGACAATGCATACACAATAGGCTTTTCCCCAGTGCCTGTCTTCAGCAATCCTCACAGCCCCCAGTCTTGGAAGGACTCTTGTTATGGCACAAGTCAGCCCAAGTCCTGGAGCAGCATGCAGACCTTTTCTAGGACCAGAACCCTTCCTTCCTACTACCCTCAGCAACAATATGAGGCTGCTGGTGGAGGTGCTGCAGTCCACAAGCAGAGTCCAAATATTGTGACTGTGGCTACAGCATCAGAAGTTGCAACTATCTTTTAAAGAGCTCTCTTCATAAGTTGATTCAAGATGTACATGGAAGATGTAAATATTTCTGTGGTTAATTAATGGGTGTACATATTAGTCACAGAAAAGAATTTTGATATGATTTCATGCTTTTTAAAAAAAATGTATTTTATGTTTCATTGTTGAATTTCAGTATATTCCACTCTGTGATGCACACTGGTGTTTCTTTTTCCAATAAAGCTGTGAAAAATGTCATTGATTTAACATTTTTCTCAAATGCAGTGGTAACATAATGAAATATTGCCAATGAATCATATTTAATTGAGAAATATTACCTTTTGAAGATGAAGTAGTATCCCCTTGCCATCAGAAACCCCAGTCTGAATTTGTAAACACGTAGAACTGTTCCCCCAGTTTGAATCGACATGATCAAAACTCCAGTCAGATATGATCAGATGTAAAACCTGATGCTGCTGCATTACCTGGGAGACTGGCTTTGAAGACTCCTAGGTTGCTCCGTGGAGTTTCTTGCATGCAAATGAGAGAGTAGAGCTGGTACTCAAGTGGAAAATAAAGTACCAACCATTATTCCTACAAACTCATGCTGGGTGCTGTCACACCTGCTTTTGCTCTTTGAAATAATTCGCATCACTGTACACAACACAGAACAACAGGTATTGTGGTGCTTGACAAATTCCTGCCTGTCATTGCTGTGAGGGACAAATCCTCAGCCCTTGTATATAAATTCATCTACATTTACTCAGAAAATGGGGCAAAAATATACAAGTATTATACAGTTTTCTCATGCAACTTGTCCTCTGACACTGATAAAGCATGTTCTTGCCAGCTGCTGTTACATTTGCAGAACTGGTTACTATTATTAAGTTTAATTCACCCAGGAATATTTAGTGGAAGTGCAAATTGCCACAGCTCCCAAATGGTTTACTGATGAAACATTGATGATTTTTAAAAGCCAAATATACAGAATTTACTAGTTGTGCATATGGCCTACAATTAGCCAACCTTGACATTACTTTCAGTCTTAAAGCTGTAATGTTTTTACTTACATCTCCCCAAAAAGCACCATAACAGCACAGTACAGCTGCAAATCGAGGACAGTTGCAAGAAGCCAGAAAGTCTATAACTAAATTATGCAGGAAAAAAATCAATTAAATACATCTCTCAATCAAGGGACCATGTCCATGGGGAAGTGCATGCGTTTTCATCAACAACATCAAAAGTATAGGCCAGTCTTAATATTGCTTTTCATAAACATTTTCAGAATCTCCTTCTGAGTTGTGTTACTAAAAGGTTAGCTGGAAATGTGCATTTTAAACAGTAGTCAGTACCTGCTGATTTTCATCTGCTCGTGTACAAATTTGTCACAATATTCTGTCCTCATTATTTTAAAGGTCGATTCAAATAAGCGTTTGATTTATGAAGGCAAATGAGACAAGAGTTGAGGCTGTTACAAGTTACATAACAGCCATGTAAGGGACATTACTTAAGAGGAAATAAATAGTTGTGAAAATGCTGCAGAAAAAGAGCTCTCAGTGGACTCTGATGACAGACTGAGCCATTAGTTTTTTTTTCTGTTTTCTGTTCATCTGCAGGAAGCGGGGGCTAAGGGCAGTGCTCATTTGCATAAGCATAAATACCTGCTTTTTTAGTTTTTGATAGCTGTGATAAAAGCTGGAATGGAGTGGATTAGATGCCTTTTACATAACACCTAAAGCACTGAACAGAGTTCTCACACATCACCTCAATATGCCTCATGAATAAAGGACAATGTTCAAACCTTATTCCATATTTAATCTGTCATGGTCACCTTTTTCTATTTAATGCTTCTATTCTGCAAAGTCACTCCAGTTTGGAAATTGCTAAGTTATTCAAGGCCATGCAGAACAAAAGGCAAACGATAAAAAAGAAGGTCATATTTGTGCCCCCAGTGATGTGCACTGGTCTGACAGATATCCAATTGTACACAGAAGGAAAATGCATTTATCAATCAATACAATATGGTTCCCTCCGTCATTGCTTTATATGCTTCTTGTAGGTCAAATAAGTTGTGCACTGACCTGACAATTTATGCCACAAGGTACATTCATAAACACAGTTTGTTATAAATTGTGTGTCTGTCACAAAAGCCATTGTTAGCAGCCACCATGTTCATTTATTTCCAAATGGATTTCCCATTAATGTCCTGCAGCGACTCTCACAGCGCATTTGAAATCTCCTCATAGTAGCAGAAAGCAAGTGTTTTAGACCTGGTTTTCAGCTCATCAGTAGTCCACGGACAAATGAGTCAGATCTGCACACGTCATTTCTAGCCTCAGCACCTGTGGTTTATTTTTGACAAATAGCTAACTGTGTGACTGTGATTATGCTGTTATGGCCTCTTAGCATTTCAACTTTGAGACACAATTCCCTAGTGTACCCAGCATGTACAGATGGAGCTTTTTTGAATCACTGTCATTTTGTGCTTCAGGCCGATCCCAGAATGCAATGTTTTGTACGTCTCGCACCTCATCTTCATCTTTGTCTGAACTGCCAAGTGTGGGTATTGACTTTTGGATGCTTTGAATTGTGAAGCTGCTGTGAAAAAATAACACCATTTGTTTTCCACTTGACAGTTTTCTAGAAGCACAAGTTTTGTTTATGTTCATTTACTATTAAGATGTCATCTGCACCATTTATAAGTTAGCCTACGTCTAAGGATTTTTACTTCAATGTGAAGAGAATGGATGTAATTCTGACAGTGGAAAAAACAGATATGAGTTCGTTATTGTGATTATTGAGATTCTGGGTTAAGTTTGATCACTGACTAACAGAATCCTTGATTTAATGTGTCATTTTGAGGAAGAAAAGCAGATTTGCTTTCTTGCTGAGAGTTAGATGAGAAGATGAATACCACTTATGTCAATTTAATACAATGTTGGATCCAGAAGCTCATTAGGTTATCTTAACAAAACTCCAGCAACACATAGTATATAGAACAGATTTATTGCTTGACCAATGCATACTGACATGTGGCCTTCATCTGGCAATTCGTAGCTTACAATAAGGAGTTGAAACTAGGAGAAACAGTTAGTTCTCTTTGGTTGCAAGCAGACTGCTAAAGGTCACTATAATTCTAATCTCTATAAACAAGTATCTGCATGTGAATGTGCAGGATCTGTAGGCAAGGGACAAGAGTCTTCATATCAGACCTTCTCTGGTTTCCATCTGTAGTCACTCTGTAGTCCGGGTAGTACTGAACAGCCATGTTTGAGTTGGCTTTTGTTGCAAGCAGGTAAATTGTCTGTGTGGAGAGAAAAAGAGGAAAGCTTTGGCTGAAATTAAATCTAGAACCCATCATCACCCATCTATCATTTTTTTGATAATTTAGCTTTTTATTGGGATTTTTATTCAGCATTCATAGCTGGACAGCAAATAGTGATTGGGAACAGGAAGTACTGGCCTGGATATCAGTTATTCCTTATTCGGATATCCGCTGGCCCCTAGGGGCAAGCCATTAGACGACAGCCGATAGATTCTCAGATAACTGTATTAGCACCTGTACAATAAATAGTTCTTAACATAGATTATTGTAGATTGTTTTGTTGTTGTTGTTGTTGTTGTTGTTGCTGTGGAAGGTGGATGTTGTTAAAATTGGACAGAGCCAGGCTTGCTGTTTCCCCATTTCTTTGGCTTTGAATGAGGCTAAGCTGACTGGTGACTGGCCTCAGCTTATTATTGAATGGACAAATATGACAGTGGCATATCTAACTTTTTGTGTAACCTGCAACAAGAAAATAAAATGAAGTGTATTTAGCAAAAATTACTTTAACCTAAAATTCTCAAAACAAGGACAACTAGCCTACTCCCTATTTCCCGCTTCCTTTAATCATTGATTGAATATGCTTGTGCCTTGAAAAGTGAAAGTAAAAAGTTGCTCAGGTGTAGATTAGTTCTATTGCCTGGATCACAACCAATAATGTTCGCAGCCCAATGCCAGACACTCAGACTGTGATAAGTGATCACAGTGTGCTGCCTTCAGTTGCACTGCTGCCTTTCCTGCGCTCATTTCTTTACACCTCAGCTTTAATTAATACAAGGTGTTCTTTTCGGTTCCAGACTGTATTATTGGCCACCTTACAAAATGCTTTTTTTTTTTTTTTTTTTTTTATTATTCTTTTTTTTTTTTTTTTTTTTTTTCCCTCATTGGAACACCCAACAACAGCACAAGAATTCTGGAAATTTCCTTTAAAGGTTCCAGAACTCCGCTGCAATATGGCGGCGGCACAAGCCTGATGAGATACGGCTGATTGTTACAAACATCCTCCATAGTTTGCATTAGAAGCCATAGAATGTCTATATAAGAAAATATTTTATATACATTCTGTGTTACAAGTGCACGCATATAAAAAAACAAAACAAAAACAAACCTTAACATGATGAATGTATTTAACGCATTAATGTGCTTTTATTTTGGAATTAAACGTGTACAGCCGGATATCCCCGTGGTCTGGTGACAGATCGCCCACTGAGACACCGGAAGTAATCGTCGGTTTTGGTGACGCTGCATTAGACCTGAAGACATGGACCGGTCTAGTAAGTAGATTCATTAAAGAAGCGTTGAATTTAACGGCATTTATGGGGTTTTATTAGTTTTATTCGTGTCGTGTAAGTTAGTGTTGAAATGGCAGTTTTAGAATTGGTGAAAAATACCGCTCTGCACGTGCTGCTTCCTACTGACGTTAGCTCGCTGCCTCGTAGCTAAACCTGCACGAGCGAGCGTTACATCAATGAATGAATTGTATGATGAGAAGATACAGTTTATTATGAACATTTGTTACTGCTTCCCCATTTCGATGCTTATGAATTCACCTTTCGAGCAGCCGGCGGCAGGTTACTTAGTCCATGTTGTGTGTCCGCAGGGCTGTTCGGGTTGTTCCTCCTCACCCTGGCTCTTTCCGGAGCTCAGGCGCTCACGCCGTCACATTATCTCTCCCTGTCTGATGTGGCCCGACTGCAGAACCTCCTGAGCCAGCAGTTCACCGACCTGGAGTCCGCATACTATTCTGTGGTTGGTCTGACCAAGCTGGGAGCAACAGTTGCCGATCACAAGGTGAGAACAACATCCATTCATAATTTGCATATATAATATATGCAGTCTTGATACCGTTTCTCTTTAAAATGTGGTTGCTGTTTTTGGTTGTTTTTTTAGGATGTGTGCCAATTTGTGAAATCCCAGCTTGATTATACTAGTATTGACTCTCTCTTCTTTGCTGCTGAGATCAGTCAAGCCATTTCAGGATGTGAGGTATAATATTTAATAGTATTACTCTACCATTCTTCCTGTTTGAGTAGATAAGTGTAAAAGTTGGTCTGAACAACATAGGAAAAAAATGTACTTCACATGAATTCTACAGTGCCAAACGTGTTTGTTTTTTTTCTTCACTCTTTAGATCCCTGTATCAAACGAAACCCGTGACATCCTCCTGGCTGCAGTCAGTGAAGATTCGACCATGACTCAGATTCATCGGGCCGTGAGTGCCCTCAGCTCTCTGGGGCTCCCTCTTGCTTCCCAGGAAGTCGTAGGTGCCCTGACAGCTCGCATCAACAAGGAGGATAATGTTATGGCGTGAGTTTTAAATGTGTTGCAGCTGTCATTTTGCTAAAAAAAAATATTGACTGGTTTTATTCACAACAAATGCATGTTCTCCTTGAACAGTATCACTATGGCTCTGCAAACAGCATCCCGCCTGTCCCAGCAGGCAGAACTTGGAGGAATTGTGGAGGAAATTGAGGTGAGCTTTAGAACTACCACCAGATGGTGCTGTTACTGTTTTTTTGACTTAAATCAAGAAATGCTGTGTCTTAAAGCCTCCATATTTTTATTCTTGGACTCTAGCAGAGTCGCTTTGCATGACTCACAGTTAAAAATAATCCATCGTTATCTTATACTGGGCTCTGGTGCAACCTCTTAGTTCAACCACTTTCGAGAAACAAGTCATTTTAGCTCCCTACTCCTTAAGCCAAGTTTCTTCTGATTGTCTGCGTCTCACAAACAAAGGGTTTGAAGAGCAGCCAGAGCTCCGTGCCTGAGATGACCATATGAAGGGATATCTTCTCTCAATGATGACCTAAAGAGTCAGGAGTAGAAACAAACTGTCTGAACTTTTGACTCAGAGGTCTTACTTTTACATACACTGACCTTGGCCATGTTTAATATGAGCCTCTATCATTGTAACAGCATATACATGACAGACAGTAAGGAAAAGCATGACACCCCCCCCCCCCCCCCCCCCCCCCCCCCCCCCCCCCCCCCCCCCCCACCCCACCCACACCCCCCCCCCCCCCCCACCCCCTAACCCCTAACCCAAACCCTAACACAAAACCCTAACCCTAACCCCCCAAAAAATTTGTTTGAGCTCTTCCCTAACCCCCTAACCCCTAACCCTAACCCTAACCCCCTAACCCTAACCCTAACCCCTAACCCTAACCTAATTGTTAATATTATGATTTTTAACCCTAACCTGGATTTTTAATTCTAACCCTGACCTTTGGTTAGGGATTAAAAAATATTTCTCAAGGAAGCACATATGTGTCTGAGTGTA
>VUQI01013110.1:4563-18478 GCA_015106735.1 Paratilapia polleni
GTCGATTGGGGTGTGGGTGCAGTGCTGACTAAAGACACACAGAAGCTTGTGCTCTCTGCAGTATTCATTGTGGCTCGATCTGAGATTGGCAAGCTGGGAAGTCCACAAATTATTCAGAATTGTATTTAGATGTTTTTAAAGTATCATATTTTATTATTTTTTTCCTAAATTCCGGCTTCTTATAACACAATAATGCAAGCCACTCCTGTAAAAACAGAGCATATGAAAATACTCATAGGAATCAGGGTAACAGTGAGTGTCACGTCACTGACTACTGAACTCCTACTTTGACTAAATGTAAGACCAACAGCTTTGCGTGATGGACTCTACATGTACCTTTTGAGGATGCAGTGTCTTTACTTTCAGTTGAGGTCTCGGTCTTGTCCTTCTCCTCGCCGTTGGCCTCGTCCACTTCCTCCTTCACTGTGGTCAGCTCGGGCTCACTTTTATATAGCCGGTAGTCTGGAGCTTGCTGTGACGACAATAGGAAGAAATGCTCAGGGTACGAATACACACATTGTTTAGCATCAGTCAGGCACTCACAACACTGATATGAATTACATGTATTCAAACTTGCTGAGGAATAAGAGTATATGAATTTATTCTTTAGGATGGAGTTGAAGTCTGGAAACAAAAGGGGAGAGATGGCTGAGCAGACAGAATCCTGTGAAATGACGAGCTCAGATGCAGTGGTTCAGTGTGCTAAAGGTGGCAGTAACACCAAACTGAAGATGTTGGGGGAGTGGCTGATATGGTCAGGGTAGGGTGGGGCATGAACGCGTTCAGCAGTTCTTACACTGTGCGCTCCATTCCTGGCGCCCGTTTTGCGGTCTTCAGGACGGTGAGTGTGGGAGGGCAGACGGCCACCGGGGTGTGAGTACTGGGGGGGCACGTGAGGGGGGCGGTCTGATGAGTCGTAGTACTGGGGGAGGGGAGGGCGGGGGGGCACGCCGTTGCCCTCCTTGGGGGGACTGAGTGGCAGCAACGTCACTGCCTGTAGACAGTTAACACAGTGGGGCTCATTCCAAGCAAAGGACGATACTCACTGTCATCATATACTGTCATCTGTCATCATATACAAACGGTCTCCTCACACTAAGAACACTTAGAGGTTTGTTCAGACTCGTGTTGGAAAGCAAACACTCGTTTACCTGAACTGCCCTACACGGTGCAAACTGAGATGCGGACACCTTGGCCTATGCTGAAAATGTTCAAATATTACCTGCTCAAAATGTGTTCTTCTGTTCTTAGACTTGCTATTTTGAGTACGTTCACACTGAAAAATACGGCTACATGAAGTACACTATTAGTACTCATAATGGTCAAAAGGTTGGGTGTGAAACACTGCACACTACTCAGCCTCAACATCTTGGCTATGTAGCAGAAAGACAGATACCATAAAACAGCTTTCAGCAAGTATGAGGAGGATACCTTGTTGGTGCCGATGGAGACCAAGTGCTAGCTAGATAGTTAGCTAACAGCGGCAAATTTTTATCAAGCATTTTCTGTAGTTTGTGTTCTCATCTATCCATTTGGTCTTTATGTGTGGTATTACTGTCTTTACTGTAGATACATTTAGTACTGGATATCTGTTTAGAGGCTTGACCAGTCAAATGTTGCATTCTTCATTTCAGTAAGTGCACGACTTGCCGTTTTGATTTGAGCATGCTACCTTGTCAAAATACACGCAGATAGTTACTTTTTTTTTTTTTTTTGGCCACTTGGGTGTAGAAGAGATCAACACACAACACTGGCATGCTTGTTATTAATGGAACATATCAAAAGTGTTAGCAATAAACATACACATCCTACAGACAAAGGGGAAAACCTGTCATTCCATGGAAGGAGCCACGGTTAGTGTGCAATATCTGGTTTCTAACATGTAGGACCAGACGGGCCAGGGGTGATGAAGAATAACTATTGTTTTAGCTCTGGTTTTGTTCTCTACCAACTGTCAGTCTCCACTGTTGATTCTAGATTGCTGTTTACTGTGTCTGTCTGCTCTTTGGTGCTGAGCAGATACTGTACAGTGGGTTTATCAGAGTGACTGAAAACTGTAAGCTGCCTGCTTTCAAAGTGAACTAAAACAATGAAGTAATAGATTGCCAAAACCCCAAAAAATGAGCCAAAAGATGCTAGACCAAAATTTCCTGCCTGTTCAGTCTGAATAGACCTTGAGAGTCCAGAGCTACACTGTTCAGGAAGACAATTTCACTGGCATCATGAAAAGTATAGCTGCAATAATAAGGTAGCTGGCTGGAAATTCGGAAAAATCATGAAATGCAACACTATATCACACTATACCGCCTATATTTCATGTCATTTGGCAGTAAAAGGTCGCTGTGGGATAGGTTCAAGTTTTAAGACTAAGCAAGTTGATTTCCATAGAACACTTTAGCTTAAAGCACTAGCTGCCTGGTATGAAACCTATCAACACTTGTGCTTTGTAAAGCGTACTGTACAAATAACCAGTCTGTATTCAAGTGGCAAAAATATCATCCAGTGTAGAGAACAGACAGAGAAAACCCATCCCATGTGCTCCTGCTAAACAATGTGACCATGTGCTTCATGCTAACTCACAGCACACTCTTGCCTTCAGGTGCATCTCTAATCTTTAATGTGTTGGGATGAATGCACATACTGTGTACAGCCATCTTAATTAGGCTAGAAAAATACTATAATTATACTGTCTTTTAAGACATTTAATTGAAACCAAAATAAAATAAATAAAAAATGAATCATGTGAGAGTGTGAGTGGTGTAATGTGGGCTGGAACGCTGCCCTACCTCATTCTTCTGCAGACTGGAGAGTGGCTTCGAACCAGGAAAACCTGCTGAACACAGGGAATTTGGAGAGAAGAGAAATAAGACTGACATTCTGCAATCACTAAAGATATATGAAACACCATTTGCCGTTGCACATTTAGGCAAAGTAGCTTTATAGATCCAAATCAGATTCCCATTTAATATGAATTGGTAAATGGCGCTCACAGAATGATTCATCTTCAGGTATCCAACATTACTCTAATGCATAGAAAATACCTTTGTGAGAATGACAAAATAAATTTGCTGACAAGCAAAAGCAGAACATTCAAAGGGTAGCTTTAACACACGCACACACTTGCACAGAAAAACCAAGACAAAAGCCAGACAACTAAAACACGATAACCAGAAGGTTAAAGACCTCATATATGATGGAATCACATAAAAGCAAGTCTATAAGAAATCTGTTTTCAGAAGTAATTTAAATAAGGCTGCTGATTCTGCACACCTTATCTCCTCAGGCAGGCTAGTCCAATGTCCAAGAGCCCCGAGGGCAAAAGTACATCACTTTGGAGCAGTCAGAAGGGTCCTACCTGAGGATCTAAGGATGTGAGTTGGCTCATATGAGGTCAACATTTCTGCTATGTGGATTGGGAACAGACCCAGAAGTGCTTTAAATAATCAGTAAAATCAGCTCTAAATCACACAGGAAGCCAATGGAGAGAAGCTGGTACTGGAGTAATGTGATGCCATCTGCATCACCACGAAGGAGCTGAGCTGCGGCATTTTGAACCAGTTGGAAGCAACAGAGTGACTTTTCATTCATACCGGAGAGGACAGAGTTGCAAAAGTCAAGCCTTGAGAAAATAAATGCACGGATGACTTTCTCCAGGTTTCACTGCAAAAGTATTGGCTTTATGCTAGAGATGGCTCTTATTTGTGGTTCAGTGGTAACAGCTGAATCAAAATGAACTACAGTGTTTCTGGCAACAGGCTTTACATTAGTGGACAAGGGGCCAAGAGAACTCTCAGTGATGTTAATAGAGTTTGTGGGAGTGAACAATAATATTTCTGAGTTTGTGGTAGTAAGTTGAAGAACATTTTGTGACATCCAACATCATGGAGACATTGTGAGTCTACAAATTTTACCAAGTGGAACCATACAAATAGAAAATAAAATAAGGCCTAAAACTGAACATTGTGGTACACCACAGATAATGCAGGCTGTAGCTGATGAGAAGTCACCTAAGGTGACTGTAAAGGTTCCTTCTAAAAGATAAGAATGACACTGACCAAGTGAAGTCCATGATGTTAACCCATCTGTTAAGACAATTAATTAAAATGTTGTAACCAAAAGCTGCACTTTTGTCTGAAAGAATTAAAATTGCACCCTGTCATTTGTTGAAAGAAGGACACTGGTAACCTGTTCTGTGTAAAGCTCTAAAACCAGAATGAAATATCTCATTTGACACACAAAAGGTAGAAGTTGTGTAGAAACCACTTTTTTTCCTAAAACTTCTGATAAAAATGGAAGTTTAGAAATAGGTCTAAATTTATTAAGAATGGAAGGATCAAGATTTGGTTTTGTCAAAAGAGGCTGACCAAGGCATGTTTAAAAGCAGATGGAAAATGCCACTGCATGAAGAACTGTTTATAATTGATAAAATTCCAGGCACAACTATGTCAATCACTTCTTTGAGAAATTTAGTAGGAGTATAATTGAGGGTGTATGTGTTTGGATTCATGTGCAGTATGGCTTGAATTAAAAAGGAGACTAAAATTGGTTCCAAACTCCTAAAAAAATTAAATGTTTTTGTTCCTAAACAGACACAAAGTATCCCAGACATAAGATACACAACAGACACTCTCAAATAGACCGTGTATGTGCAATGAATGTGAGAATATCACTTATTGAAGTGTTGTGGGAGGGCCTCACTGCTGTCTGAGCTCCGCTGTGGTTTATTTTTTGACAGTGCCTCCATCACGTCCTGGATCCTCCACAGCTCCTTCTGGATCTGAATGTGCTGCTGACTTGGAGGTTCTGTCTGAGGACACACACAGACACACACATACATGCAAACATTCTATTAAAAGTTAACCACCCCATAAAATGAGAGTGACAGGAAGAGAGAGAGAGAGAGAGAGTTTGTGTGTGTGTGTGTGTGTGTGTGTGTGTGTGTCTTTGACTTTTATGTGTTTTCTTTTCTATATTTCCTCTTTTACTACCTGTTTCTTTTAAGTCTGGAAAAATATAATATTAGCTTTGCCCTCTTTCTTCTCTTGTTTTTTTTTTTTTTAATGGTTACACTGGCAGGTTTGCATGGCATTTCTGTGAGTTCCCCCCGATACATCGACCCTATTAAATCAAACAAGAGACACAAGAACTAGAGGTTCCCAAATCTCCTGCAGCTGAGCAAAGACTAAACAGGCACTTTTTCATGAAAACTTCCTCTGTGAAGTGGATCCCTAGCTACTACAGACTGGCTGCATAGGGTACGCACGGTATGCTTTAGGGTATGGGTATCTTATGATCCATGATCCAATGGGTGATGTCACTGTGGATACAGCCACCTTTTATAGAGTTTATGAGCTTGATGCTTATTAGTTATATTTGGAACATGAGCCATTGTTACGAAACTATCAGAAGTAAGATGAAGACCAGCAGACTGCTGATCTCTCAAATATTGCTATCAGCGATGTAAAATTCACCATATTAACTATATAGCTGGATACAACAGTCAACAATGCACCAGCCACCTCTGTTTCCTCAGTTATTGTTGACTTCTAGGCTGTCACAAAACTATTATGTTACCTCATGAGTACAGTGGAAGCCACACCACTATGGAAACAGAAAGCCTGAGAAAGATTGATTAGGTTGGTCTTACTGTAAATGTTGGTGTTCCTGTAGGGTAAAGGAGGTTACAGATGCTACTTTAACCCTGTGATTGGTCAAACAGGAAGACAAAGACAAAAGTCAAGACCCCTTTTCCTGGGGCATGTGCCCCAGCATTGATCTGCTGTGCCCCAGTAAAATCTCAGGTGTAGTGAATTAATTTAGATAGACTGTAACAGAAAAACGATAGATTTTCTCAAATGCACAGTGTCAAAGCAAGGGAGTGTAACCCAAAATACAAGCTGGAATACACCTACTTGTGGTGCACCCATCTGTGCACTACAGTGTGCATGTTGTTGCTGCATGTTTGCAGTGTGCAGGCAGCAATCCATGGATTGGTGCTCAGCGTGAAAGAAGAATCGAGATTTTAAAAGTAAGTTATGAACTTATCTGTGGTAAGTCAAAGTGTTGAGTGAAAAAGTTTTTAAAAGTCTGATAAAAACAGACTTTTACTTGCCATAAAGATTATATAAAAAGAGATACACAGTAACTTCCAGTTACTGTAGGACTGACTGTGAGACGCTCGATGAATATTTGGAATATTTCCTTCACCTGCAGCTGTGTTCTGCAGAACCATTCATATAATCAAATATCCCGCAAAGCTGCTACTGTGGTTGTTTTCCATGACTAACTGTCCCTACCTGTCATGCAGTGATGTGTGTGAGTATGTGTGCTCACAGTGCTGACTCTGGACAGCTCCCTGCAGGTGCTGAGCAGGCCGTTCTGCAGCACGTCTCTCTGCTGGACCAAGCTCTGTGTGGCCGCACCGTTAGAGCCGCTCTGTTCACTCAGCTCCTGACTGGCAGACAGCAGGGCTGTCTCCAGAGTGTGCTGCCACACAACACACACACAAATACTTATTACTGCACATCTGATCCTCCACAAAGAAAGAAACACAAACACACACAGTGCACAGCAGTACCTTCTCTCTGTGCAGCTGCTGCAGTTTCTCCTCCTGCAACCTCACTGCCTTGTCCTGCTCACACAGTCTGCTCAGCTTGGTCTAACACACACACAAACACAGCCATCAATTAATCTGTCTTTGTGCTAATCACTTCACTGAAAGCTGCGGTTGTCTTACATCTACATCGGCCTCCTCTGTGCGCTGGACCAAGGAACTGTCTTTGTAGTCGTCTGGACTGATCTGAAAAAAAGAGAAACAGTCAGAGATGGACAGCAGAGGGCAACAACAACACATCTGTTACAATGGGGAATTCCAAAGGTTTATGGAGTTCTTTACCAAAACACTGCTTTATGCAGTTTGGATATAAAGAATGGCCAGAAGTTTTTTCATTATTTTTTCTCCTCAAAGCACTGAGGAAAGTGACAGTATGTGTTAAACAAAGGGATTCCTTCTCTGCCACTTTCATGAAAAATACCACAACTTAATCACACATGATATAAATTGTGTTTTGTCAGGATTTATTTCCTCTGGACACTGTGGAAAAAACTCTTCATAATATGCTCTCTGGTGTTTATTCCAGGAGAGTGAGATGATGAAGGGATCTACTCTCTGTGGATATTCACTAATCCTGCTTAATTTCCCTTGAAGCTGCTTACCCAGGTGTTACCAGGGCTGCTGTGGCTGAACATTAGAATGTAAAGATAGAATGAGGGGGTGCAGCTTGAGAAGACAGATGCATGCCAATGAATATAACATTAAGCTCGAAACCATTTCAGTTTTTGTCTCCTCCACTCTTACAAGTTTAGCCTGATTTGCTGTGGTTTTTGTCCTCCAAGCAACATGACATTGTTTTCCACCAAGGAACAAGCGAGCCATTGTAGGGCAACTTTTTGCGTGTTTCTACTGCTGGAGCAGCACCAAAGGACTCAACCATACACTGCATACAAAAGATGGATGTAGCTTCTGGGTCTTAAACCCAGTGCAGAAGTGCCATAAACTGGCATTCTGTTTAATGGCCTGCAGGGGTAGACTCCTGTGACAGAAAAAAAATGACCCTACTGCTTGTCCAGTGACTTCAGTAAACATATTCCTGAGGAGTTTTTGGTCTCAGTCGTAGTTTCAACTCTTCTTCAGTAGAACAGTGTTCATTTTGTAAATTATTGTCCAGTTTAGAGTAAAACAGATGATAAAGCAGGGTATGCTTTAGGGTATGAGTACCTTCACTGTCACTGTGGATACATCCATCCTTTATAGAGAGTTTATGAGTTTAATGCTTATTCGTTATATTTGGAACATGAGCCATTTGTTACAAAACTATCAGATGCAGGATGAAGACCAGCAGACTGCTGATCTCTCAAATATTGCTATCAGCGATGTAAAATCCACCATATTCACTATATAGCTGGATACAACAGTCAACAATGCACTTGCCACCTCCTTTTCCTCCATTGTTGTTGAAGCTGTCACTAACATGTCCCCTTATGAATACGGTGTAAGCTACACCACTATGAAAACAGAACGCCTGAGAAATGGTTGGTATTACTGTAAATGTTGGTGTTTCTGCAGTGGAAAGGAGGTTACAGATGCTGCTCTAACCCTGTGATTGGTCAAACAGGAAGTTATGAAGACACAAATCAAGGCATGTAAAATGGCATTCCATCAGCACTGCATGTTGTTTTGGGGAAAAAGTATAATTATTTTCTTAATTTATTGTGGTTTTTTTTTTTTTTTGCTTTTATGTTTTTGCAGTGCAGGGTAGTAAAAAGTACTGTTGTTGTAAATACAGGTGTATTCTGATTACCACATGAGAGCGCTTTTTAAGTCAGTTGCCAAGTTTTGTATACTCAAAGAGATCAAATTCAGAGCAAAAACATCTAATCAGAAATATTATACATTTCTCCATATTTTGTGCACATGTGAGTAAGTGTACCATGATTTAACAAAGAATATAACCATTTTCAGTCAGTTTTTCAGTGATCTGATCAATCCCTTAACCATGAGTTTTTCATAACGTCAGCAGTGTGTCTCATAACAATACAACCAATGTCCTCTATTTTAACCAAAATCTTGATCTTTAGCTAAACCTAACAAAATTTATTCTGTGCTTTAATGTAATCCAAGAGACTTGAATAATATATGAATACAGTACTGTGAAAATTCTTGAGCCACCCCTCATTTATATATAAAATGGTCTTGAGCAATGGTTCTCCAGGCTTTCTGAAGGTTTTTCAAAGTTTTGACATTGGGTGCTTTGTCACTCATTTCTTTCAGTCCAGTTCTTGTACTGACCATTTTCAAAGGTTTTTTGTTTGTTAAGCCCCTTAACACTGACCTATGAATCATTCCAGCACAAAAAAGGCACCTAACTCAAGGGATGAACCAGTGTTGTGTCCACACATAACAGACAACTTAACAAAGAACCAATTTTAAATGGTATATTTAGGCACTTTGTTACTAGCAGCCTGTCACATAATATGCTCCCATTTGTTTAAAAAAAATGCCACAGTCTGACAGGCATAAAATAGTATTTTATGCCTGTTATATTGGAACACTATCTGTCATGGATTGGCCTCCCCAAAGTCTGAACCTCAACATTATGTAAGCAGTGTGGGATCATCTTGCCAGAGAATGGAACAAAAAGCAGCCAACTTCCAAAGTAGAGCTTTGGAATGTCTGTCAAGAAGCCGGGAGAACTATTCCTGAAGACTACTTGAAGAAGTCACAACAAAGTCTGACTAAGAGTGCAGACTGTGTTGAAGAATAAAAGTGATCATACCAAATATTGACTTTCAAGCTTGCTAGAATTGTACAAACTGTGGTTTTGGCCTGTATACTGTATTTCCATTTATGTTTGCACCTGTTTCAATAAATCGCTGCACCTATTTCCCATTTTCCTAGTGAAATATAGAAATGAGGGGTGGCTCGAGACTTTTGCACAAACCAGATATCCTGTTGTTAGCTATGTAAAATGCAAACATAAAGGCACTAAAAGTATATAATAATGCTCAGCCACAATAGAGTTTGTCAGTTCAATGCACCTACACTAAAAACTCACATTTGAAGCAGCAGTTATGTAACAGGGTAGCTTTCTTGCATAGCATAAATGTAAACTACACTGCAGTGACGGAGGCACCATACTGCCATTTTCTTCTAAACTAGGGAAGAAAAATAAAGATCAAGGAAAAAGCAACAGATCGTGACACACAGCAACTAATTTTTTGGCGGTGTGGAGTAAAGTCCTATAATGCGCTAGAATTTTACAGTTCATATTATTACAAATGTACGAACAAAGAGGAAATTCAGAGGCTTCGTTAAAGTAGGACCGTTTGAAGCTCTTCAACATACCCCACACCATGTATAAATGCATTGCAGGGGACCTGTGACCAAGTTCAAACTTAGATTTGCATGCAGAAAGGACAACACAGTACACATTTTTATGTATTGTACTTTGAATAAGAACAAGTGAGGATCAGTGTGTGGTGCCAAATCCTCTCTTTAGAGCCTGTGAAAACTGGAAACATGGCAGAAAACCATGGTTGGATCTGTGGAAGAGGTCCCTACTCCCTGTGTACATAAAAAGGGTCACATTGGTCATTAAGGTACGGAGCCAGAGTCAGGATGTGGATAGCATTAGTTTAGCATTACACTGGATGCAAAACAATGACAACAAACAAATGTCTGCCTAAAAGTTCAAAAATACACCCAACACCACCTCACTATCTAACATTTTGTACCTCTTTGCTTAATCTGTATGTATTACTGAAATGTATGTATTACTAAAATGTAAATTCAATTAATTAAATTTTCGATGCAGTAACTGTATGCAGATGAGTGTTATCACAGTGTGGTTGCCAGATTAAGTGAGACTCTGCCTTTAGAGACTTATATAAACATCTCCTTTCCACATACTTTGTGTATGAGTCAACCAGAAGTGTAAGATCTCTCATGTGATTACCTAACCCCTTTTTCACACCCTGAGTTTGGCTCAGTCACGCTAAAAAGTTTTATAGCCTCTCTCCAGGGCTGTAAGTTTCAGCAGTGAGTTTCCATCCAGTTGTAAAAGAAAATGCACTTCCTTGTGCTGAACACCAGGGGGAATACTGTATATTAGAGTACAGAATTTTGGACAACAAACAAAGCAGTGTGAATCATAAAAACTAGTCTCACTCACAAATCTGGCAACCTGTAGAATAAAGCATTTTTCAACAAGAAATAGTTCCAACATATAAATCATCCTAAAACAGCAACTGTCCTTTTTACTTTTCTGTTTGTTGCCTATTCAATCAACCAAGATATATGTCAGTTACGATGCTATTTTTTTCAACTCTGGCTGGCTGTTTTCCCCTGCTTCTAGCCTTAATGCCAAGCTAGGCTACCCACGTCCAGATCGCCTGTTATTGTCAGCAAGAAACCCAAATCTGTCTTCTACAATGTAATGTCCTAGTGTTCTGAATTTCCAAAAAAATGAACCTGTAAGACAAACACATTAAACTGGGTAATATCCAACAATGAAGAGTGCTGTATGAAGGCAGATGATGAGGAAAGGTTCTATAGCTGTGGGGCATTGCAGCCACAAGTCATGCTCAATGATAGTCACTTCCAGTTGTACAAAGAAAGGAAAGCAGTGGAATGAGATGTGCAGGAAACAAAAAGAACTTCACATACACTTTAAAATTAAAATAAAAAAATTAAAATTGCTGGGGTGACACCTGGGAAGGATTACTGAGGAACAACTGGCAGATGAAGAGACTGAGGCATCCAAAGACGTGAAAAATAAGTTAACGGTGGAAGGGGAGCTGTGGATACAGAATGACTGGGCTACCGGGGCAAATATCTGGCTTGAGTGTGCTCCACTTCAGTCAACTTAAAAATATAGAATTCTGTAAGAAATAACTGAAACCTGGATTTCATCATATTCATCATATAGGGAATTCTTCAATTTAAGAACAATTAAATGGATGGTTTGCTGAGCAAAATCATGCAATTTTGGTGCTTCAACATTTAAACTTAAACTGGATGACAGCCATGCTACTCAACTGATGAATGAATAGAGTAAAAATTCCATGATGAGTTTTTGACTAGCAACAACTCCCTCAATAGACACATGGACTGCCTGCACAATGACTCAAGGCAGAACCTGCCAAAGACCTTACTTGCTGGTAGAGTTGCGGCCTTGGTGCCGAGTTCTCAATCATAGTGTGAATCATGAAGATTAGAGGCTCATTCTCCTTCGTCTAGCGGAGCACCAAGGAGAAAGAGGATACAATGATATAATAACACAGCTATAATTGTTGCTAGAGGGATGAGATACTGTTTAATAACTGAAAAACAGGAAAATAGGAAGACGAAAAGTAGGATAAACACTATTGTGACAGTTTAGTGTTCTCTTACACCATCTCTTGCTGACCAGTCTTAATCTAAAGACTTGCTGATCAACCCTAAATCTCACCTCAGCTTCACATAGGTTTTGGGTAGGTCACATCTTTACTGTGATTTCACACAAAAAGACCCCACAATGAACATCAACTTGTAAAGACTTGAAAGTATGTTTAGGAATATAGGAGTATGAAAGTAAGTATATGTCATGAACAGTGTACAGGAGCTTTTAGAGTCCATGATCCAAAGCACCCGTGTATAAGGCTTTCCAGAGTCCAAGAACTTTGAGTATCATACATTACACCCTTGGATTTTTAAATTTGCATTTAAAGTTAAATTTTCATTTGGTGGTTAGACAATTCAGTCTCAAAATAAACTCTCTTTCTTCCTTTTCTTTTTTTTCACACAACTTTGTACAAAAACATTAATATGTCTGGAGTTCACTTAGCATCCAAATGTCCAACCAAATGTCAAGTATAGTGTGAAGTAAACACAAAAAACAAAGAAAGAAAAAAAGGCAAAGAGAAAAATTTGAAGAAAATAACTACCCACCGATTCTACTAAGTAAAAATCTTATACTCACCAAGTAGCAAATAGCTAATAATAGGTCAAATAGAACAAGAAATATGAGCAGGCCCACTACTGGTTAAATTTTGTTTCCTGTTCTGATGGGGTTTTTTGTAATGTTGCCATGTTCAGGTTCCACTGTTGTTACGACTGATGGCCAGAGTAAAACTGCCTTGCAGAATTTTCTTTTATCTCTGTGAAAGGCAGTTTTTTTTAGCATACATACACAGATTTAAATGAAAACCATTTGAAAGTTAAGGCAGTACTCATTATATGTAATGATGAGGCTAAACCTCGAAAAACACCTAACACTCACCGGATTGGTCCACTACCTTTGATGTTCATTGCATGACCCCAACTGACTGGCGGTTAAAACTTTGGACAGAGGAAGAAAATCATCTTCAAACAGACCTTTTGCACAGTCAAGCTATGTTTTTTTTTCACTCAGCATCAGTACTGCCAGCCTCTCCCTCCCACACAGCTTGTCCAAGACTATTCTCTCCCAGAAGCACATGACCTTTTCAGAGCTGAGCAGCCGTATTCAATAATGCAGAAAATGGGGGAAGGCAAGTCCTAACCTACAGGCCAAAAATAAACAGCACATTTTAGATGCCTGCCGTGATCAGGGTATGCCGTGTGCGAACTGTCAACAGGTTATGTTTTCCCTGCAATTAGTCCAGGAGACTGAGCAAGCTGAAGGAAAGATGTGACAGAGAATTCATAAGGATTCAGGAAGAGAGATCCACGGTGCTCAAAGAATCTGTCTGCTGTTGTTGATGTAGGTCTGCTGTGTTAAAACTACAATGTCCTGAAAATGGACTACAAATTGCACATCTTAAACACCTTGCCCAATGTGCTGTTACCACGTGGTTTCATGCAGGTCATTTATAAATGGACAACCTGGTGATAAATATCACTTAATTACAGGGGTGAGAATTTTAAAAAAGAACTAACTTAATTCTGAAATTTTAATAGAGTAGTGTAATGTTTATAGCTCCCCTGTGAGTTTAACAAACTGTTCAAAGTTCATAATATAGATGAACTGGAACTTAAGACATAATGATCTGCTTCACTTATCAGTTACACTATATTGCCAAAAGTATTCGCTCGTCTGCCTTCACATGCATATGAACTTGAGTGATTCATCCATTCTTAATCCATAGGGTTTAATATGATGCCGGCCCACCCTTTGCAGCTATAACAGTTTCAACTCTTCTGGGAAAGCTTTCCACAAGGTTTAGGAGTGTGTTTATGGGAATTTTTGACATCCATGTCTTTATGGACCTTGCTTTGTGCACTGGTGTCATGTTGGAACAGGAAGGGGCCATCCCTAAACTGTTCCCACAAAGTTAGGAGCATGAAATTGTCCA
Source organism: Paratilapia polleni (assembly GCA_015106735.1). Classification (NCBI taxonomy): domain Eukaryota; kingdom Metazoa; phylum Chordata; class Actinopteri; order Cichliformes; family Cichlidae; genus Paratilapia; species Paratilapia polleni. The sequence goes on from VUQI01013110.1 coordinate 18,436, forward strand.
AAATGTCTTGGTATGCTGAAGCATTAAGAGTTCCTTTCACTGG
>VUQI01013111.1:10538-32451 GCA_015106735.1 Paratilapia polleni
TTATAAAGACTTTACCCTCTACAGTTGTGTTTAAGTTCTGTTCCAGACTGATGATATGTTGTGTGCTTGTTATTGCACATTGTTTGTAACCCACCAACAGGCAAAGACCACTTGAAGCAGGTATCAACCTGCATCTTTAGTAGCAGGAGTATATTTTAAAGGTTGTACATCTGTGCACCCGTTTACATTCTGTACGTGTATTTCAGCTGGAGAACAACGGACTCCGAGAGCTGCTGGGAATCAGTCGCGAAGCTTTCCTGGTTCTGAAGAGAGACGACCCATCAGAGAGCACGTCGCTGTCGCCGCTGCTCACCAGTGCTGACGTGAGCTTACGAAAGAGTTAGAGCCTAGGATGACCCGCCAAACCCCCTGGGCCCCTACTGCTGCCTCTATAGTGTACAGCGTGTACAGCCTGTTGCCACATACCACTTCAGATGTAGAGCCTCCTGGTGCATTTAGAGCGTCATGCTCCAGACCTGCATCCCTGTCTGGTGATTCAGACAAAAGCAGCGTGCCCCCCCATCTTTTTCTTTTGTTTGTTTGTTGGTACTTCTGTAACGTTTGCTAATTTTGGCAGCATGCATGAGCCTGTGGTGCCTGCAAGGTTTTATGGTGTGACTGAGTAAATGAAGGGCTTGAGTTAAAATAAATAAACAGGAAAATGTGTCTGGAGAGTTTGTGTGGAATTAATTTTACCTTCCAAATGTCACACAATTCTTGTTCTCTTTTTGTGGCTTGTGTAGATACACAGCTTCTCACTTTCACTACTCATGTTATTGTTGTATATTGTCATTTGTGGAAATAGAAACCATGTCCACTACAGGATCTGCTCCAACAGTAGACTACATCTTCTGCTGTTACATAAATTATAAAACCAGAGTGTAGTTATGCTCCACCTGTAGCACTGAAAATCTTACATAAAGGTTTGTAAAGTGCAGCATTATTGCTACACTATAAAGCATTTATATCATTAGATTTATTACTCATGTAATAAAATTATCCAGTATTTAAAAATATAATATTGGTAAATCTGGCGATCCATATATTTTGGATGTAAGAGAGTAAATGAGCTATTATTCAACTGAACTTGTTTATTATTTTGGGAAATTTGATTTTTAGCAAAGAATTATACTTTATGAACTTGGCCCATTTTGCACATTAACCCCAAAATTCATAGTTGAGAAAAGGGTGCAAGAAAATTTAGTGTAGAGAAGTTGAAAAGTACAAGTAGGCTGCATCATATTTGGGCTTTAGTGCAGTATTTACTTACATTTCTCTATTTTATGTTAACTGAACCACTTGCGAATAGACAGATCTAATCGAAGTAAGACACGGAGAGACAGTGGATCCAGTGTTTATTTGTTGCTGGGCGGATGGTTCCTCAGGGTGGCAGAATATCGCGGGACGTAGGACGAGAATCTCGCGGAGGCTTCGTTGAGCCGTCAGAGCGACAGGGAGGGAGGACGGGAGAAGACTGGTACGCAGAGCCTTTCACTTCAGTCAAGCATGTCGCTTTTGCGTTTGCAGGGACTCGTACTGCCCAAACACAGGACACTGCGAGGTTACCAATGATTTTACTGAGTGGCAGATAGAAGAGGGTTTGCTGGGAAATAAATAAAGCGTAGGAAAATGTCTCGGTGGATTTGGTTCCCGCTGCTCCTGCTGCTGCTGCTTCACTTGGTGTGTGAAGTTGAAGCGCAAGTAGAAAGTGAGTAACCTTACCAGAGGGTTTTTTTTTTAATCTGATGTAAGTTGACTTTCAATTTCAGAAACCTTTAAATGAAAAATATATATTATCAAAAAGCTATAATATTTAAACTAGAGATAAATAAAGTCCTGTGTGTAGGCTGCAGGATACCGGAGTATCCCTCTTGTGTGGCTTTAGCTAGCTAATTAACATGTTATTCTCTCAGTAACCGACTACAAATATGTGTTTAGCCCAGTTTATTTATCTCAAACCACATAAACCTTATATGTTTAATTCTGTTGTGTTTAAGGTTTGAAATGAGGGGTTAGTCGTACACAGGATATTAGTCCTGTGCGGAGGTGCCCAACTCTGTTCTGAACCAATTTCTGCTTTTAAAGTTAGGGTGCCGAGATTTACCAGTCCAGATAGCCTACCTGCATATTTCATCTGCATACACAACAAACAGAACGGTATTTCAGGTGCGGTAGATGGTAGCAGGGACTGTGGAGAAGTGTTAATTTTCTGTGGGACTGCTGCACGGAGAGGAGGCAGCTAGTTCTGCAGTCGTATGCAGACCACAAGGAGGAAATCTGTACTGTAATTGGATCATTTTTATGTCAGGTACAGCACACTCTTAAAAAAAAAAAAGTGATTGCAAGTTCAAGGCTTCTGAGTTTGGGTTACTTTTGTTCCACTCTGATACTTCAGAACTGTGTATTCTGGCCAGGTGTTACCCTGGATTTAATCTTAATGACATTTTGATGTGTCAGAATCTCGTTCAGGGGGGATGCTACTTTGGAGGCACTGCAATCCATATCAATACATGCACCAAATGAAAAACAAAAACACAGATTACAGGCAAGAGGCTCAATAAATGTCAGTTAAGCAGCTTTATTGATGCAAAAGCAAAGCAGTTAACAGGCTCACTGGCTGCAAACTAAAAGTGCCTCTCATATTCTTTCAGCATGCTTTGAACTCGTGTCAGACTCTGCCCCGAGGCTGAGGTTCTGTCTGCATGTCAGGAATGCTCAGGCACCTTGACAGTATTTGTAGCTTGCTTTTAAATCAACCATTATTCCATAGTTATCCTTACCCTGGAGCTCTAAATTAAACTCATTAAGCAGGTCAGTGAGATCTGTCGGGAATGCTAAATCTAAGCCACTGGTAGTCCTTAGCTGTGTGTGTTTGAAAGCTTCGGAAAATTCTTTTGATTTTTCAGGCAACAAGTGAGTGAATCTTGCAAAAAGTTGCCTTAGCCGTGCTCAGCCACCTAGTGTCCTCAAAACACACAGTCTTCAGTGCAGCATGCATCACTACTTTCATGTTTAAAATCTTCCCATGCTGTTCCTGTTGGGGAATTATGCAGTAATAATTAAGGAAGTGTGGAAAAGATTCACTTTGGTTGTGTGAATGCAACAAAACCCGGAAGTGCTGCTTAACCTGAAAGTAGTGCTATGTTTAGCAAGAAGATGACAGGTGGTAATGTTGCAGCTTCACCCATGGTGTTGGGCCTAATAAAAACTGACTGCTATACTAGTAAACTGAGCCTTGAATTCTCGCTCTTTTCATGCTTGCATTGCAAATAAGAAAAATGGACTTCAGATTTAAATCTTAACATCCATCAGGTTGCCAATGATCTCTTTAGGGTTAGCAGTGGGGTTACGGTTATGTTCACATCTATCCCTTTATATGTGATTTCCACCTGTTTGGCACACCCAAATGAAAATCTTCTGATCTGAAACTATGTTTAGCATGTGTCTAAATTGCAACTTAACCCAAACGCCTGATGGTTCACCAGCAACCTAGTACATGTAAGAGGTTAAGTAAATGTGGAAAAAAATGAATGAAAAACCGTAACTGTCTAACTAGCTAAGTTTAAAACTTGTGTAAAAATATGTGCTCAAGAAAACACTGACATATCTTTGTATTCCTTCTTTTGGGAGTCAGTGGTTGGGGACCCTTGGTTATCAGAGTAAAATGTTTGATTTTATGTGGTAAGTAGAAAATTACAGTGTAAAACAAGTGTTGGGTGTATAGTAATATGATAGTGGAGTGTTTATTCTGACTGGTAAATCATCATTCTGTCTGATGGTGCAGCTGAATAACAAAAGCGGGCTGAGATGACGTAACAAGCAGACTTAACTCTTTAACGTCTCTGCTGTAGTTTGACAGCAAGTGGAAAGTGTCACAATAAAGCAGTGACATCTGTGCAGAAGTTTCTGTAGTTTATATCATTGTTAATGTACATCCAGTAAATTATTTTAGCATAAACGAACCACAGGTGTACATCTTTGATACTGGTTTCTACCTTTGGCTCACATTTGTCTATTTGTTCACTTATCCAAGAAATTGAGGTAGCAGGTCAACACTGAGCTGGACAAACAGTCTGGATAAGGCAGCACGTGCAACCTGCAGCAGATCTACAGAGTACTGGCTCGGATACACAGATTTTTAACACTTCAGCCAACATACAAACACAGTAACGTATGTATAATCCTGGCAGTATAGCATTTACATCCTGGTTAAGGTGTAGATTTGTTTGGTCTAACAGATGTTAACCTTGTGAGGTCTAAGTCATTATAGGTGGTAACTCTAATCCTATATTTTGGAGAAATGCAAAACTGAATTTTTGGAGAAAAAAAAATGTAAGTAGTTTTTGATTTGTCAGAGTGATTTTATTATTTGCTGCAGAGACTTGGGAGAACAATTTAATAAAAACAAAAATTACATATTCTGATTGCCTGGGGTTAGGGTTAGGGTTTGAGTTGTCAGCAGTGACAACTTAGACCTCAGATGGTTCTGATCAGGGTGATGAGTCAGAGCTGGCCAGTGAGAAAAGTTCAGCCTCAGAGCTGTAATTTGACTTTCAGAAGAGCAGATTGATAAGATTATGAAATGATATAGGCTGCCTGTTAGGTTACAGTCATTGTGTAACATTTGTTTTATGAAATGCATTGAATATTATTGACAGATGTATTAGAAAGTCTGCCATTGCAGCTTGATCATTAAGTGGTCACAGTATTGCACATGTGTCATAGATACGCAGTAGAGTTAATAAATGCATAGTTAATTTATTTTCCCTCATTTATTAAAACAGAAACTAACATAAGAAAAAAAGCCAGCAGTGATATAAGCACATGATCATAAGAAGATATGCTTTACTAATCCTGGCCAATCAAACAGTTTACAGATAATTTTCTTTCTCAATATGACCTTTGTATTTTGAATTATCTCTGTATACAAATCTTAAAAGGTTTCACACAACAGGAAACATATTAAGTGAGCAACTGATATATTACAGGTCAAGTACATCCATCACTCTGACAAAATAGTCATTTTCCAAGAAGTTGAAGTCAATTTATGGTGCAATTTAACCAACATATCAAATGGAGACAGTAAACTTGAATATTTTTACTACAGCACCTCAGCATAGAGAGCACTCTTTCATTCAGGCTTTCATGTAAAACCCGTTTTAAAGTGCTGCTGATCTGGTTTGAGGTAGCCTACTTGGGTTATCACTAAAGGTCTAAGCTGCTGCCAGTGTCAGGTGATTAGCATTTTACTGTATGTTGATTTGTATCAGCTACAGTCAGCCAGTGTTCTTCTCCACACTAACTTAGATTGACTGAAAAAGAAGAGCAAATACTGTGAATGTATTCTGATGAATTTATGAACTCATCAATTTTCTGGGACTTCAAAAATCAAAAACATTACCTGATTTTAAATTTGGCAGATTCTCCCCTTCAGGGTCTTCTTCTCATGCCCGTCTAGACCACTTTCAGCACAGCTGCAGTTTAAAGAACTCTCTGTGGTAATCACATTCTGTCCCTGTGCACTTGTGCCTCTCCTCCGCTGTGTCAGAACATTTGACTTTAATTTTTGGAGGAAGTGCGCGAAGGCACAAGAGCTAAATTTGACAAGGAAGGAGGGTGGTAAGCAAAGATTGTGTTGATGTGGCTAAAATACAATCACAAATCTTGACTTACAGAAATAAATAAATGTTTTTCTTTCTTTCTCAGACCGGGTGATTTTCCTGCCGGGGAGGTTCCAGAACGTGAGCATCTCGCAGAATGAGACCGTTCAGGCCGTGGTGTCCACGATCCCTTCAGAGGTCGCTTTCATCACTCTGCAGTTCCACACGCAGCACCACAATGCAACACTGTCCTACACAAGGGTGAGAAAGTGCTCAGATGATAGCCTCTCGTTTGAAGAAGTAGAAAGAGCAATGAAAGTCTGTACTCATGTAGAAGTACTGTTGAAATATTACTCAACTACTAATAAAACTGCTGGTGTTTAAAAAGTACTTAAGAGTAGTCAGGATGTTAGTTAATTTTTAACCATCAGTGCCTAATAACTTGTTCCACAATAAAAAAAATTCACCTTACAGGTCTTCAGGGGTTCATACATTATCAATAATAGGCTGTATACAAAAGATGTAAGTACCCACAGGGACGTCACACATTGGTTTCTATGAAAGGACTTCCCTTTCATATTTAGATGAAAGGCTGGAGTGCTAAGCTATCAGCTAATGCTAGCACGTTTGGTTAGCAAGCGTCATCTGTACACTGTTTGATTGGATTGCACAGGAACACACATCTGTTAATTAATCCTAAGTAACAGGCTAATAAAATACTAGCATTTTCCTCCCCAAAACTGGAGCACAGACTTTTAGATTCAGCTCACCTCATAGTAGGCCATATTACTTTGGCCAATAGTTCCATTAAAAATGCTTCAAAATCCACCAACACTACAAACATCACCTTGCACTTGTGCAGCAACTGTGGATTATGGGAATTTAACCAATATGGAGGCTACAGCAGCAGCATGTCGCCCCACAGTGATGATACTATTGTGTAGGTCGAATGCTTATTGGTTAAAAGTTTTCTTGAACACTTTAGCTTTATGGCAGTTGCCAGTACACCCCTTACAGTTGTTATGAAAGCAGAAATAATTACTATTTCTTATTAAACCATATCATAGATATAATTTGTTACATTTCACATTTAGCCTACATTAACACACAGAATCACATTCAGTAAGCCACAAACAGAACATACTGGGTATATTTGTACTGTACTCAAACAAATACACCCACTGTACACGGTGAGTATATTTGTTTATTTTACTGAGTGTTTCTCCCCAAATGTTTGTGTAGAGTTCTAGGTAAATATTTGTTCGCTCAGATGGATCTCAGTGGTGAGTGAAAAGTTTGCAGTGATTTCAGTAACCAGCCAGCATAAGCTGCCGTTGGTCTGTCCACATGCTCAGACCAGGAGGGTGTCATGAAAATTAACGAAGGCACTTAATGCACAATCTTCTTTCCATGTGTGGTTAACTGTTTCTTTAAATTGCATGCTGAGGTGTTGCTCCTGGTTTAGAGATCGCACTGATCAGGTTATTAAACTAAAACCAGCATTTGAACATGTGTGGGACAGAGGCAGGAAAGTCACTCAGAATGAATAGGATGAAATGTCAGTGAGAGTAAAAGTTAAAGATGGGTCATTTTCTGTTATATTAGCAAATCAGATGGGTAGTCTAAATTGAATGATTCCTTCAGAGGTGTTGTTGCATAACACAGTGAAAATGCAAACTGAAATAAACTAAATTACAGGAGTGTTTCATAGTGCATCACAAGCAGTTAGTTCTACATCTGGCTAATGAATGAGGCTTTGTGAGCGAGGTCGTCTGACCCTCTGAGAGAAGTCGCAGTCAGCTGATGTACAGTCCTCTGGTCATGAGTGGCATACAGGGCGTCCCTGAGGGGGAAAAACTTCTGGCGCCAGTCCCAGAAGTCTCAGGAGACGGCTCCATTTGGGTCCATGCAGCACACAGGGGCATGAAAACTAATTTAGTTTGCCTTTTTTTCTACAAGGACAAGGAAAACAAATCCATGCAATTGAAGAATCTTCTCATCATTAGATGTTAATCCTCCTTATTGACGTAAGTGAACTTCAAAGGTTGACATGGAGCAGAATATAAGCAAACAAGCAAAAGGAAATAAAAAGAGGAAGTGTGCTTTCAAACAGCAACAGATAGAGGTTACTACAAAGTGAATATGCATTCTGCACACATCAGTTTCCTTTATATTGTTGTCTTTCTTTCACCAATTTCCTTTTTTTCTTTATTGTTTAACTCAAGTTCATTCGATGTGGTAAACCACAAGATCCTGATTTATGTTTATTGTTGTTTATAAGCTATCCAGGTTATTGGTGCCCATGCTGACCGAATATTTCAGCCAGAAGCACAAAAGGAGATAAACCTGAGCATGTTTAAAAAGGAAGTGCTTTCATAAACTGAACCTATGCTAGATAGAATCACAGTTGTGCCTGTTTCCTGTTAGTGACTGGGTTTGAAGTGCCCTACGTCTGCGGCTTATTGCATAATGTCAGTTGAACCCACATTGAATGGAGAATCTCTATGTACTCCAGCAGCGTCTGTCTCAACAAGAATGTTGTTATACAGTGCAGTTATTATAGAGCAGTTGGACTGAGAGCCATGCTATTGGGGCACAAAGCTTTTATGCTGCCAGGCCTGTCACACAATAGTAATTCAGATCATTGCCTCTTTCCCTGTGAGACAAAATGCAGATAATGTAAAGCCTCTTGGTCTTCATTAGGCTGTCCCAGTGCCAAAGCATGTTTGTCAGACATTAGTGTCCCCTTCTAACCCCTGTGATAAAATATTTTTGCTATTCTTATTTTTGCTTTGGTAAAACACGTGAGCTAGTTGGTTAACATAGTTGTTAACCAACTTGTTCATGTGAAATGAGAGCTCACCGGTTTAGGATGTGGTAGACCATGTGACACACTTAAGTGATTGATTCATCCTGCTCTCAAGACCGCCGAAATGCAAGTTTATAAAGTTTTAACAGTAATTAAAAAAAAAAACATTTACAGTAAGAAGTCAGTGTAATACAAAACTACACTTTTTAATTATCAACAATCCCTTCAATCACTGTTGTATAAGTGGCTCATTTCCAAAGGAAGTAGGTGTACTATTGTTTTATTTTATTTTTTTTAAAAGTAACTTTTTTTTTTAAGGCTCAGTTATTTCCTAAAACTACAGGGCACTGTTTTTAGGAAACATTACATAAAATGTAATGTAAATGTAGTGTGCTTGTTAGGGATTATTACACATTTGAATACCAGTGAGCATTTTAGGCAGCAGGATAGTCTCAACGGCACAAAGGAACCAGGCTTTGGTTACAGGTGAATTACTGAAAATGAAGCATAGTTACAGCGGGCCAGAAAGTCAAGTTCGTCTGCAATCCGGCCATATCAGCTGATTTTAATGCCCGCCCACATCAGCTGCTGGCTCAACTGATACACCTCTACACATCCAGTTGGCAAATGTCATATAAGTCACACTGTTTGAGCTGCTTTAGCCTGCCAACAGTTGGTGCACATCTGCAATCTGCTTTGCAATCCACCCCCACCCCAACACCTTCTTTCATGCTGTAGCTGACTCAGTCAGCCTCATATCTGTTATCTGTGATGCCTACTCTCTTCTGTACAGGAGGTCTTGATGCTGCGAAGTCTGCTTTATGCCTTTCACATATACACATAGAAGGATGGGAAAGTTCCCATAGCACCAACTACAAATTACCACTAAAGGAAATTACTTCTGACCATAGTGGTCCTTACTGAACCTGAAAATTTCACACTTTTCTACAAATAAGTAGAATATTTGTCCTTCTTCTTAGCAGCTCAATTAGTGCAAAGAATGTTTTTATTTTTCATGAGTTGTTCAGTAACTTTGCTCTTTCCTGGTATTTTGGTTAGCAGCACAAATATTTGTAGATGTCAGCTTTCTTAGGAGTGTAGACTGCAATGAATCATAATCCCCAGGAAGCTAATACCACACTAATCCATGAAACATAGAACCGAGTGTGTTTGTGATGTCCAGAACAGAAAATGTTTATGTAGGTTAACTGGCAGGGGATTGTCTCCATATATGAGATTATTTTACAAACAGTCTGATTTTCCAGACTCTCCACCATTTTGGTCTATCTAACGTTTTTATGGAAATTTTTCAGATAGTCATGGTCCTCAGAGATAGAGCCTAATGAGTTTGGTAATCCACAGTCTCTCAACTAAAAGCCACCATGAAGTTCACACATTGAAGTTAATTATTCAGTTGGCTGCTATATCATTTATGACAGACAGATAATTCATGACAGTGTTTCTTGCATTGAGTGGATGTTTGGTAAAATTTTCCTCAAGTGACCATCATCAGGTCAGAACATCAGCTTGTCCAGTTCTTTGTTTTTTATGAACAGCCTTGCATGTACCTTTGCATATTATGTGCTTACTAACTGACCTCTGTTCATATCAGAAGCCAGGCCTGGGTCTCTCTCTGACGGCGGTGGACTCGGGGCTCCTGTCGACTCTCCAGCCAAGCCAAACGTCCCTCTCCTTGTTCCTGTCCTCTCCTAACGGTGACACTGTGGCAGGCACCGGGGTCATCCTCCCCTACTCCAGCACCGGTAACAGTTAAACTGCCCTCCATTACAAAACACATCGGTGTGCTTCTCTTCTGACTTGTGTCACTGTATTTGAGTCTTGCATGAAAAGTGTGAAACAAGGAAGTTGCATGCTATGGTTGCAAAGAACCATTTATGCAAAAGCAAAACTTTCGCCACTAACTAAAAAAAAAAAGTGTCAGTGGAGTGTGATTTTGACTTGAGGAAACTCGTGCAGACCATGAGTGAGTACTGGCACTGATTTGGTTTGTTTCTCTAGTGTGTTGAAACATCTTTTGACAAGTCATGCTGAAAGGGCAAAGTGCTACTCAGCCTGTCTCCTATTGGCCTACCATACCCAATACAGCGTCTAACAGTGCATTTGCTTTGTGTCAGATCCGGTCCCAGGAGCTTGTAACATGGAGTCTAACCTGGACATTGACCCAAACATCTACATCCACTACAACCTCTATGAGACCACGATCCGTTTTGCACCTGCCAACCTGGGATATGAGAGGTAACACGTTACGCCAACTGCTATTGTTTTTTTAACTTCCTGTTCAGCCCGTTGAGCCGTAGGCACCAGCAGCTCTGTTCAGAGATCACATCCTCTGTGTGCTGTCATCTACCCACCTCTGCTTACTTGCTTTGAAACAATCTCGTCCTCTTTCTGTCACACATACAATCTCACCTCCTTATGCGCTGCTTTGGCGGATGTCATATTGCATGTCTGTGTCACAGAGTTGTCCTGAAATGACTTTTCTCACTTACACACAGTCATTTCCTGTTTGGTCCACTACTGTACAGGCTCATCAGATTTTAGCTGAAGGCGTTCAGAGAAAAACGTGTCAGCGTATTTGCTTGTAGCTGTAATTTTTTTAGTCATAACAGCCATGTGCATATGGAGCCCACCACCCCTTATTTTCCACAGGGTGCATTTCCACTTGCCAGACAGTGTCACACTTTTTTCCTGGGCTTTTTTAAAATACCAAACAGCATGCATGTAACATGGGGAATGCAGTTTTCAGCTCGTTGTTAGCTGTGTTTTACACTGTAAACACTAAAGGCTTTGTTAACAGCTGCTGGCTGCTGTTCCAGTGATCCGTTAGAAAATCTTCTTGTCTGACATGTTTGACTGGAGTCATTTATTATTATATCAGGTGATGAGTCTACCTGTTGACCACTCCCTAGCTGTGCTACATTTACATACTAAATACAGATTCTAACTTGTTTTTTAAAAAATTGAATACTCTGAAAAAAATTACTAAATTATGGATACCCAGAGATAAACGTGTATACTAAAGTGGCTTAATTTTTCCATACTAACTGTAGTTATAGCATAGTACTGAACAGTGACCACCCAACAACCCCAAAGCAGTTCACCTAGTTGATACAGTAATCTTTATATAAAGTCTGTGGCTTTGAGTAGCTCTTCTGTTTTTGTTTTTGTTTTTTTTAACCTGTCCTGTCTGGCAGCTTTGGCAAGCAGAATGATGAACTGAATGCCCTGTTGTGCCAAACACATTTACTTTGCCAGGAGGAGCTCTATAAACTCTCTATAGGTTCCTCTTGGTCCGTTTCTTTTTGTTTTATTGTTTATTGTCCAAATTATATAATGATGCCAGAACTGACAGGTGGGGAGAAGAAAAGAGAAGGGGAGGCTATAAAGAAAAACAAGAGGATGAGAACAAAGGTCACCAACCGCAGCATCTGTAACACAACAGTCAAAAAACAAACAGCACCTGAAAGAGAGAAAAAAAACAAAACAAAAAACAAACAAACATTCAGTCTTGATGTGTGTGTGTGTTTGTCACACAATGCACTTAATAATGAGGGTGATAAGCTGCACCCATGCCGCCCAGGAGCCAGAGGCAGACAGAGACAGGCCCAGGAGACCCGGGCGGCTGTGGACGGAGCTCTTCTATTTCCACACAGTGCATTGTGGGTCAGATGTATTGATCAGCAGCGCATTTAAAATTAGATTTAATATGAAATTTTTATTTTTTTTATTTATTTTTTTTTCAGTTTTCTCAGCAACAAAATATGAGGCACATCCTGTCAGTTTGAAACAAAAAGTGTAGCATGCTGTTCAAGACTACTGCTCAAAAATCAGGACTGGATCTCCTACTCTGCTCGCTGTTTATCATTGTTTACTCCAGTGTTGTGTAGAATAAACAAAGTACTGAGTCGGTTGTCCACAGAGTGCACAAAAAAACACATTATTCAGTTAAGCTTTTATTAATAATAGAGCCCAGGACTATAAAACCAATCTCTGTTTAAAAGGGTGAAGTGCACATGAGCAAGGCACTATAGAAATGACACATTTTTTTCTTCCCTGTTGCTACTCTCTGTCAGAGGTGGAGCTCCCCCAGCCTGCGACCAGTCCACAGGAACCAACACACACTGGCGGCTGCAGTACGACATCTACCAGTACTTCCTGCCTGAGAACGACCTGTCAGAGCGTAGCCTGTTCAGTGGCTTTCAGGCCGTGGCCGACAAGCAGGGCATGATGGAGAACGGCAGACAGGTGGGCAGTACAGACGTGATGGCTGCTGATGTTTAGCTCGTTAATCTTATCAGAGCAGCCAGTTTAAAAGCCTGCTGCCTTTGCCTCATTGTGTCTCCCTGCAGGTCATGACGCTGAAATCGACAGATATGAGTTTGGTGGTCTTCAACTCCATTCCCGGTCAGGGCACAATCTACTCTGTGATCGTCAGAGACCCGCTGCTGAACACCTCGGTCTCCTACGTGCCTGTCCACACTTATGCCTGCAGTTTCAATTCCACTCTGGACAGCTGTCAAACGCTGGGTAAGCTTCTGGTTGGCTGACTCTTTCTAGAGCTTTCTAGAGCTATCTGATGGAAGTGATACACTTCTGCTGTGATCAGTGAAGCTGTCCAAACAGCTCACATAAAGCGCTATTTACATTTGAAGTCACTTTTCCAGTTTTAGTTGTAAAACACATTACATGTTCAAGCAGTTAGAACGTGTAGGATTCCAACTGCTGTCAAAAATGTTGGTGATATTGAACCAGTGATTTCTGACTATATAAATAAATAGATTTGTCATTTTGTTGCAATACAACCTTTAAGAAGCTATCAGACTACCTTAATTTGATTGATAAATTTGAGTTTATAATCTATATTTCAGGAAGGATATCTACAAAAATCCTCTTCACCATCACTGGCTTGGCAGGCCTGTTTGTCTGCTTCTTCGGGCATCGATTTTTCAAATGTGGTGAGAAGTTTTTTCTTGCTTTATGTGGCTTTGTTATTACAGTATCCCAGTATGTTATTGTCAGTCTATTTAGTAGCATTGCTACTATCATCCGGATATTACAGTGAGTTTATAGCTCTGAATGCAGGATATGTTTTACTAATTTGGAGTTGTCCTTGTCATACTAATCCAGCGTGACTCAAACTTTTGGTGATTTCAGCTGTGTTATTTTTTATTCATATCAGTAACTGCACTATTTATTAGTACTGATGGGAAGTCTACATTGTTTTCTTTTTAGCTAATATGTAACTTCAAGTTTCAGTCACTCTTTAGTCTTAAGCCTGAGTCCTTTAAAACTTCCTCTTTTGACTCCAAATGAAATTCTCTTCTAAATGTTTCTTTTATAAACAAGAGCTTCCAGTCACGGTTCATTTCATGGTCAGCAGAATGAATTATGGGGTCAGATGTGTTTACAGAACTGTAACTTCATCATAAATTTAAAAAAAAAAAAGCCTCAAATGAACATGGCGCTCTGGAGTGGAGCTGACACAGTTCAGCAGGGGGGTGTGGTACATCTCTTCAATCCCTTGTTGTTTATATTTATAAAAAGAATATCAGAACATCTGTGGGTTTTAGCAGTGGTCTGCCTCTCATGTGGTCTCCTTGGCGTGTCATGCAAACTTGTATTTGTTCCAAACTGAACCCATGACTTTGATTGGCCCCTGCTGCCCGTGCTTCTGATGAATCTGACAATGACAGATGCAGTATGTCTCCGTTTTCTGAGGAGAATTTCTTATTCCGAAGCATGTGGCTTCATGAAGTTCCAGGAACTGAAATTTCAGTAGCTTTAATGGTGTTTGTGTGAACTGTGTGAAGAGAATGCATTACTGTAATATCTGATGTTTGCCTTTTCTTCTCTCTTCTCTCTACATTTCTTTGTTTCTGTCCCTTCTGTTTCCATCTGTCCCAATCATGCAGAGTTGTTTTGCATGGGATTCAGCTTTGCAGCCTTTTTCTTCTTTGTCCTCATCACAAGGACCACAGAACTGGACTATGACAGTAAGTTTTTTTTTTTTTCCAGGCTTTCAGTCTTTTCACATGATATGTAGGATTTTGCATGTCATCCTTCTGACCATGTGTGTCTGTGTGTGTCTCTCTCTCCAGTCCGACTGACTGTGTCAGCGGTGGTGGGCGTCGTGGGCGGGGTCATTCTGGTAATGATCTGGTGGCGTTTCGGTTCAGTCGTGGCCGTGGTCGTGATCGTAGTCGGCCTGATGCTCGGCTTCCTCATCGCCTCCATTGTCCTCTTCACTCCACTAGGTACAGAATAAATCTGCCTTTTTACTGTGTCCATGAAAAGAACTTAACTTAAACCTAAACTTAAACACTTAACATAATGTTAAACAGTGCAGAATGTTCCATGTGTTTCTGTGTGTTGTGGTCTTTCTCCAGGCGACATCGATGTGTTCAGGAAATCAGATGTTGTTTTCTGGTTGACGTTCTGCTGCATTATGCTCATCGTTCCGCTCTTCTTCGTGCGTTGGCCCAGAGAGGTAACTGATTTAACACTTCAACCCCGCTACAGGAGATGTAGAAGTTTAAAGGTGTCTACTTTGGCACCACCTGGTGGTCTTATGAAAAATAGCATTTGGATTGACAGCACACTAAGTAGTTTGAAAACTATTTTGACATTATTAACAAACTGTAAATCCCAATAAACTAAAATGATCCATCAGCTGTGGTGAAGCTCAAGTCTCAATCTGAGGAACAAATGATTTCACCGTAAAAGATGCCTTAAGACAGCTTAGCTATCTGAGGTGGTGAATAAAATAGATTAACTGACTAAACCTGTGTCTTTGTATATAATACAAATTAAAATGCCTGTTTTTGAATAGTCAGTGAATTAAATTACTGCTTCACTGGATCTTTACTGCATCTCTCTCACTTTGGATCCTGCTGCTAAAGGTAACTCTTCAAAGCAGCAGGTAGTTAATAAAGTCAGAGGAAAGACTCTTACAAACAGCTGGAAACA
Organism: Paratilapia polleni; assembly: GCA_015106735.1. Taxonomy (NCBI): domain Eukaryota; kingdom Metazoa; phylum Chordata; class Actinopteri; order Cichliformes; family Cichlidae; genus Paratilapia; species Paratilapia polleni. The sequence goes on from VUQI01013111.1 coordinate 25,935, forward strand.
ACATCAACGTGCTACAGGGCCAGAGCACACTTTGTGGAGATGGGGGGGGCATAATTCATGTCATTATTATATACAATTATGTAAATCTTGTAAGGGTCTAAAGGTGCCTATTGTCATCATTTAAGTAAATAATCATTGTATTCATTTGCGTATTTTGGTTGCCTATCTGGCACCTTACTTACTGGCAGGGCTGGAATAATTATTTAAGTTTTACTTAACTCTGAAATTACACAAAACACGTGGTAACTGCAAGTAACCCAGCCCAAAATTAGCAAACAAGTGTTTTGACAGGATAAATTTAACATTTTGGGCAAAATAGCACGGTCCAAAACTCAATTACAGCACACAGATTATAGCACAGATTTTGTGGTGTGTGTTGATCCATGTGTTCAGCATTTATAGCCAGCTAAATACCCCACTCAAACAGTAAAAATCACGTGTCTCAATAGTGTTGCATGTGTTTCAGGGCAACATCACCACATGCGGCATTGTCGGTGCATACGCTGTCGTTTTGGCTGTCAACGCCTACATTTACACGAGCCTCTCTTACATCACCCTGAACATCCTCAAACGCTTCCTCAACAACAACTTCAGTGTAGTGTTCACCGACGTCCCGTTTCAAACCATCGGTGAGTACACGACTGAAGTTACAAGACCTCAGCAAAGCTAGCAAAGTCAAGTTACTAGTCTTAGACTCGTATTCTCTTGTTTTCTTTCAACCAGACTACGTCATGATCACAGTGTGGGTGGTGCTCAGTGTGTGCGGCATTGTCCTGCAACTCTACCGCGAGCGCTCCCGGCCATTCTTCCCGCCCAGCCCATATCTCATGTGGCAGCAAGAGCGCGAGCGTCGCAAGACCAACGTCCTGGACCCAAGCCACCACTTCCCCTCTCTGCCCAGCCGTCTCCTGGCCCAAGTGCGGCAGCTCACCAAGCGCACTGAGCCAGCAGGAGAACACACGCCACTGCTTCTATAAATCAACCCAGGAAGCCCTCGATGCCTGTGTCTGGAGTCAGACAGCACGTAGAGGGGAGATGGTCCTGGTGGAGTGAATGGTGGAATGTGGAGCCTCGGGCTGCCAAGTTACAAGGAAACCTCTGGAGGACTCTGGAAAAGTGGAAGAAAAGTGTTCCTCGTGACTGGTGCTGGGACTCCACCTCAGATCAGCTGATGGAAGGACGATCTCAGTAAAAAGCTCGAGTGACTTTCCAGACCTCATGCAGAAAGACTGACTTCTTCTGACAACTAAAGCCACTTTTAACACTTTAAGACATTTTAACAATCACTGAGGAAGAACTAAAGAATGGCCTTAATTGTCTTTTTAATGTCTAAAATGTGTCTGTTTTGATGCTTCATGCTGTTGCTTCTGCTCAATTTACTGTTTGCACTGAAGTCCCAAACCACTAACAGTTTACAAAGTGAGGCATTACATCTTGAGTTAGTCAGATTTTTTTTCTACCAGCATTGTTTTTCTTTTAAGTGTCAAAACAAAAGATTTGTATTTCCTCGGTACATTTTCTAGACTTGCTGACCACTACTCTCATGCCAGACTTTAAGATAAAACTTAAAGATAAGTCTCATGAGCCCCTTAGCATTTGAGCTCTTAATTGACTCATGCAGGTTCTAAATAACATTTTAGCCTTTAAACAAAAAGAATAATATATCAAGATTTAACGTTCATCCTCATCTGTGTGCCAAATACAAATGTTTTAAGCTGTTTGATAACTTGTGTTGTCTTGATTGGACTGACGTTGGGCAGTCCGGTCAGTCTTTTTGTACTTTGCACACTGGATATTAATCTTATTTTAATTCCTTTTGCTGTAATGGTGCTGATTGATTTCCTGTGAATCTGTTGTGCCACAGCTTCTCTCAGGGTTTCACATTCATCTCGAAGACTACCGATGAGACACCGGATGAAACTCTTCACCTTTAAGCCAACCTACGTTTGTTAGTATTTAGCAACTGAGCTTTCTGTTCTTATGACTTTAAGAACTGGTATGTAGATGTGTTTGAAAAAATGAGGTCAGTTGTACTTTGTAATTTAATGTTTTTTGATATTTAATAAATGCCTACAGGTAAGAACTTGTCTGTTTTATTGTTCCTATTTTAACATGGTCCAAAGGTGTTCTGATGGGGTCCAAAATCAGAAAATCTGCTCCAGCGGGGTGTTACCAATGTCTCATATTGCTCTGTTTTGATCTTGTTCTGCTCTTTCTCCGTATCTTCCACAGTTTCACTGTAGTGGGTTTCTTAACCATAACTCCTCAAGAATCTCAGGAAGATCAGTTCCTCTGGGATGGCCATTTTATTACTTCAGTGTTTTAAGTTTCAAGGAGGTGGTATACCCATTTTTGCAGTGCGTCGCGGTGCATAGTCTTGCATAAAAATTGCTGGCAGAGTGCAAACTGATGGCACGGAAGGAACAGTGTGCTGGTGAAGGTTAGTTTGGCCACTTGCCCCTCCTGGATCTTAGGCCATCAACAACTGCCCACCAGTGCTGTCTGTCCTGTTGTTTTGATGTCTGCAATGAAGTCCCAATGCCAGGTGTTTCATGCTCCTCCTCACGTACTTCTCAAGATCTTTTCTTCCATTGGCTGTTGCTCTATCTACTGCCACAAGTTGATGTTGCTAATTTTTCCTGGCCATTAGATTGAGAGGATTCAGTACAGGTACAGGTTCACAAAAGTCTGGACTTTGCCCATAGCAGCTTTTGTAGTTCTCCGTGTCTCTGCTCCACGCCATGCAGCAGCACTGACTTGACTTTCAAGTCGAACAAACATAGCTTGATGTGTCAGCTGATGTCCTGGTAGCTCCAGATTTTCCTCATATGGACAAATGGTGCTCGGGCCTTGCCGATTCTGGTCTTAAAATTGGGATCTGTCCCACCTTGCTTGTCTATCACACTGCCAAGGTACATGAAGAACTATACTTCTTTTGGGGGTTTATTATCCAGCTAAAGGGGTTCTTCGCTGTCAGTGATGACCTTCCAGATCTTGGTCTTACCTCCACCGTTGCCTGGTCCCAATTCCAGTATGAGAAAGGACTAACCAACAGCAAGAAGACCTGGAAGAGGAAGGGGCTTCCAAAAGACTTATGCTGTGGCACCGACTTCACTTCTGTCAACCAGGATGAGTTTACTGAGAGGCATGTACAAACAATGTTCGAGGGGGTGAAGCAGCCCAGTTAGCAGCAGAAATGCACAGATACAATCTTGGATTTGGTGAAACCAGTGTTGGTAAAGGAGCTTCTGATAAACAGTAGCATTCACCGTGCAGCTGTATAACAGGCCCAGCTCCTGCTGCAAACAAATGATGCTTCCTCCTCCAAACTAACTGACTCCATCACACACTTTTTCCCAAAATGACTTTCATCCCGTTCTCTTTTGCATATGTTTAAAGTGGATGACAATTCAAATCTGTGGGAATTTGAATTAATTTGTGTCACAGTAAAAGTCAAAATTTCTATTAACCAAAACAAACTTTTCTTAATGTTGCTGAAAAGTGCATCCCTTCATTCTTCACCTGAACAGCTGACTCCAAAAACCACCAGCTCACCATCTTGCAAAATGATTGTTGGCAGTTTTTTTACAGGGTCGGTCAGATCATTAAAGATATTTGCACCAACAATTGAAGAATCCCAAAGTGTTCTTTAATTTGGATCGTGTTTCTTTAGAAAATTTCTCATCTAAGTGTTTTATATTGGCTCATAAAATATTTTCAAATTCTGAAATAGGCATCAACTACGTCCCTTGTCTTCATGTTAGGATCATTTTAAAGTGGAGGAAATGTTCTCCACCCAAGTACGAAATGTCTACCTCTGTAGTCACTCAATGCCATTAGCTAGTGTTAGCTGTTTGCTTTTTGTTGCTGGTCGACTCACTGCTCTCACAGTGGGCTGCAACAGGTAGCAGTTTTCAGTGAAAAAAGTCTGACAAATAAGCTCAAGTCCTCTTAAAGTAAAACCAAAGCAATGTGCTGAAAGACACTAAAATTGTCCATAGTTAATAAAAAACAGAGACTTGGTTGATAAGTATCTGTGGGTTAAGGAATATAAAGAACCCCTTTCATAATGCATCATCCACTGTGAAAATAAAAATTGCAGTTTTGAAGTTACAGTCATGTGAAAGAGAAGGTTTTCTCAGGACTCTATGCAGTCCTGTGACAAACTAAGCACACCCTTACTGCTTCCATAGGAATTAAGAGGGTAAGTAACAGACAGGTCCTGCTAATCAAATGTACTTGATTAACTGATCATCAACAAATGTGAGCACCTCTATAAAAGCAGACGTTTTGGCAGTTTGCTGGTCTGGAGCATTCAGGTGTGTGTTAACACAATGCTACAGTCTTCCCAGGAGTGGACGTTCCAACAAATTCAGCCCAAGGTCAGACCATGCAATGCTAAGAGAAACTGCAAAAAACCCAAAAGCTACATGTCAGACTCTACAGGCCTCAGTCCCAACTTGGGTCGTGCAACAGCACAACGATCCCAAGCACAGCAGCATATCTACAACAGAATGGCTGAGTAAGAAAATTATCAAGGTGATGCACTGGCCCAGTCAACGTCCACATCTCAAACTGATTGAAATGCTGTGTTGTTCCTCCACAATGATGTGAGAGCCCGATAAAGTCATACAGAAAATTATTATTTCATTTCATTGCTGCTAAAGGTGGTTCTACAAGCTATTGAATTATGGGGTGTACTTAGTTTTTCACAGGACTGCACAGAGGCATTGGCGTCATTTTTCCGACCAGGAAGCTACGTCCATGTTCCATGTGTAGCTACATGTGTAGCTACTACTCACGGTCGCTAGGCAACAGGAGCATCAAGTGTTAGGCTAAACCGTCTAATTTAACAGGTGTTAACAAGCGTGTCTTTCAAAGGATACAGTTGGACACACCTTTTGGCTGTGTGTTTCTCAGTTTTCAGGTTTTTCTAACTTACCGACTGACATAAATTGATTTGAGGATTCCTGATCATGCTTTGGTAAGAAACTTAAACTTAGCACAAAAAGTAAGGAAATTTGTGTTTGGTCGATTATTTCTTTGTTGTAACAATGCTTCTTGGCAATAAATCTCATACCGTTGGAAAGCCTGTTTATTTCCCTTTAAATGGTGCCACATTTGTAAGGAAACAGCATTTGTGTTTTGAGCAGCAGAGTTGAGTATGTGGGTTGCGCCCATGAAGAACTTGCCAAATCTTCTCTGCCAATTCCAAACAGCTTATTCTGCTATTGACTCTTGTTTTGAGCTTCTGGTACTCCAGGTGCTGACAATCAGGTGCCTGATTGGCTCCTGATTAGCAGCACCTGTGAGCATGGACCCTGCTACAGCAGTCAGTTGGGCTCTGCTCCAAGCATCCCACGTTTGACTGATCTGGATAGGGCCATAGGGCAACTTCAAACAGGTGTTCTGTAAAACCAAGTTTCAGCATTATTTGGAGTGAGCCCTAGTATCATCTCCAAACTGAAGGCCAAGTTCCATTTAACGGGGGATGTCAGACACAGGCCATGAAGTGGGCATCCCAAGAAAACGACACCTCAAGAAGACCATTTCCTCATCCTGCCAGCACTTAGAAACCGTAGGCAGTCTTCTACAGATTTGCAGTCAAGGTTTGCAGATAGATATGGCAGACGGCTCTCTATCCAGACAATCCGGAACAGACTGCACACAGCATATCTCCGGTCTCATAGGGCTGCAAGGAGGCCAGCCAAGATTGGCCTTCACTGTCAGGCCCGTTTGCACTGGTGTCAGTAACATGTGCACTGGAACCTGAACATGTGGAAGAATGTTATGTTCAGCAATGAGTCCATATTCTGCCTACGGCAATTGGATCGTAGGGTCAAAGTGTGGAGCAGACGTGGAGAACGCTATGCTGACTGCTGCACCAATAGGGTAACAGCTTTTGGTGGAGGCAGTGAGATGGTGTGGGCCGGCATCTCCCTTACTGGAAAAACAAGATTTGTCATCATTGGAGGCAATCTCAATGCAGAGAGATATCGAGATGAGATTCTGCAACCAGTGGCAATCCCATATCTCCACAGTCTGGGACCGAACACTATCTTCCAACATGACAACACTCGCCCCCACAGAGCGGGTTTTATCTGAGACTACCTCCAGAATTTGGGAGTGGAGAGGATGGAATGGCCTGCCTGCAGTCCTGACCTCAACCCCACTGAACACTTGTGGGATCAGCTTGGGCGTGCTGCTCGTGCCAGAGTGACCAACACAACCACATTGGCTGACTTGTGACAAATGCTGGTTGAAGAATGGGATTCCATCCCACAGCAGTGTGTGACCAAGCTGGTGACCAGCATGAGGAGGAGGTGCTAGGCTGTTGTGGCTGTGTATGGTTCTTCCACGTGTTACTGAGGCCCCTGTTTGTTAAATGAATTAATTGCTGAATTGCCAACATGTCTTGTTTCTTCAGACTTCAATCATCCAATCCAATAAACGACACCAAACAAGAGTCAATAGCAGAATAAGCTGTTTGGCATTGGCAGAGAAGATTTGGCAAGTT
>VUQI01013116.1:2739-30446 GCA_015106735.1 Paratilapia polleni
GGGTCGGAGGTGGCAAACAATTGAAATGGGTGCCTGGATATTCTGAGTGACATGTCGGGAAAGCCATCGATCATACATGCCACATCTTTTCTATCAAATTCTGTACTGCGTCTCTGATTTTGTGTAATTTACCTTTCAGTGATATCACTTAAAAACATTGCCACTGACTTTAAATTTGCCTTTAATTAAGTTTTCTGCTTACCTGCATTGGAATTCACACACAGACAGTAGCCCATTGATGTTCACATATTATTAATGAAACGTACCAAACCAGTCTTTGGTGTTTGAATTATTTTCTTGCTGCACATAATGTCACTGTGCTGCTACAAGCAAACGCAATGAGCACTTAGAAACTCTGAAACCTGTTCCATTTCGCTACCTACTTTTAGTAGGACTCTGTTGAACCCATACTGTGTATTCTGATTGACTGATAACACATTTGCAATTACTATCCAGGACAATAATGACACTTGCAAACTTTCCTCTTATCTTATTCTATTCCTGTGTTTGTTTGTTTTTTATTAATTTCTCCCTATTCTGATAAAGCTTGCTGCTGTCACTGTCTGTAAATCATAGATATGTCTGGTGCTGTAACCATCCTCATGAGGACTCTGCCTCCAAAATAGATAGTGATATGTTTGTTTTGTGTTTCTCAGTGTATGTGTAGTTTGTCTACTATGTAGAACCATAAAAAACAGTTTTACCAGAAGCTAATGCATGACTGCAGTACAGTACCCATCTAAATTTCTGGTATTGCTAGGATCTGATGTTGCTGCCCAGAATTTATTTATGACTATATTTGGTCTTTCTTAGTGTCATCTTCTTCATTTACCAGCATCCCCCTCATCCAACCTTTCAGGTTTTGTTTTTGTTTTTTTTCTGGCTCATAATTGGCCTTTGGGGGTCACTGTGCACATAAGCACAATTTATTGGATACAGTGAAGACCTGTGATAAGCTTGTTTGACAGAGTTTTGTACATTTTTTTACTGTTAGTTTTGAGCATCTAATAAAAAATTTTCTAAAAAGGTCTATTAAGCCTGACTAAACGAAACCCCAATTTATAAACGTCATTAAAATTGATTGTTTTTAGAATGCTACATGCATTTCTTTTTATGCAGGGAAAATCCTGCTTTTGCAAGCTATTGTTATGTGTGTATCTTGTGTCAATATTGTCTGAAGTGAATCAGTTTTAATTCTACTTTACTTTTATTATCTCCATAGTAACTGTGTCAGGCTTGGTATAGTAAAGGTCACCCATATAACTTTTTAAAAATAAAATCCATTTAGCCACGGACTGCTCACAATGCAAATTGTGTTACAAGATCAACTTTAAGAGCATAACATGTAACATTTCCGCATAAAAATGTCCAAACTGACTTTATCAGTGTTGTATAATTTGTTGATTTGTGTGTTTACAGTAATACAGTGAATTAAATTTTAGTTGCCTGTTAGTGGCCCACTCATGCCAGCCACCATGGGAGTGCATACAGTGATATCATAATGTTACTAAAACATTCAGCATACTGAAGGATTTTTTTTTTTTTTTTTTTTGACCACTGATAACAGTGCTGGGCTACCCCACGATTAATTTGCTGCATAGTGTTTCCTGAAGGAGCTGTATAAGTAAGTAATTTAGCAATATTCATCATATTAGCTAAATTTACTTGTGGCTATTTCATTAGAATAAGATGAATATACACGAATAAATGTAACAAAATAAATTTTAAACACAGTTTGCTCTGCCGATTAAGGTGAGAGCTTTTTCACAATGTCATCCAATAACAGTTTTTGCTTTTGTTATGATTGAGAGATCCCTAAGGGAAATTGCTTGCTGTGCATTAAAAAACTTTTTTTAACTTTTTATTTTTATTTTTTAGAATTTGCAGTTACTATAACTAAGATTATATCGGTATTGTAATAAGTTTCAGTTTAGGGTATATTTAATGTATTGTTTTTATATGCTAGGATTGCCTGCTGCCTCCAGGTATTTGCTGTGCCGTGTCATAGCATCCAGCATAGCTGGCGGATTTCTTGTAAACTTTGCTGCAGGTCGACAGCAGCCATCTTTTCTCTGAAGCACTGATACCTGCAGCATGCAGGCTTTACCAAGTAATTGTTTTACAGTTTTGCAGCTTTTTGATTTATGGGCCAGTGAAAATCTATAAAGCGCTAGTAAAACTCTGATCTAGTTCGGGAAAACTGTTATGCTGGACACTTATGTCAGTAGTAAATACATTTTTTTTCATGATGTTTTAAGTTTTTTAACAAAGCCGCTATATGTATTGGTTTAACATTTTGAACCAATACATCACACCTGAAAACAATCTTCTGGAGTTTCTTCTAACATGTAGGCGTAAACTGCATGGTCCCCTCCCCAAGGACTTCTAAGGTTCAAGCTATTATCTTTCCTTATATGGTGACAGTATCCAACTGAACCTTGACCTTTTCAAGAGGAAGATGAAAAGGTCAAATGAGGTAATAGTCACAGTGAGATATATATCGTTTTCCCCAGACACACAGAAAACATCCATCTTCACTAGGCACTCTTTTGAAAGCCAGTGAGAAAGGTAGAATAACAAAAGAGAAGGCAAAGAGAGGTCACCTTAATCTTAAGTATATCATTTTCTCCTGGGCATAGGATTATTCTTACTTAACTGCAGGTTAAGCAGAGAACAATTCCAAGCAAAAAAAACCACCATTACTCCACATGCGGATCCACCACCATATCCCTATCCAGAGAGGAAAAAGCACTGAAGTCTATTAAAAATTAAACAAGTTCTTTTATTAGATCTAATATGGGTTTACAATTAAGTAAAGCAGTTCACTCAACAACAGGTGGTGTATATTTTCAGTAGATAACAAATGACTTGGCATGGTCTCTAATTTCATTTCCAGGGAAACATTTTTCTTCATGACTCTATGATGAATTGCAGAAATTGAGTGGTTTAGTTTACGAATGAAAATGTGATGATAGATAACACCAGTTCTTGAGCCCAAACCAGAATGACTTCCCTCAGAGTTTTTTTCAGTACAGATGCCCACAGCATTGTTTAAACACTCACATCCTGACTCTGCAAACCAGATACCTATGAAATATTGTATCAGAATATTGTATATTACCAGTATTTGAGTATGAAAGGCAGCTCTTTCAAATAAATGCAAGAATAAGCTGGACCCTCTGCAATTACCTTGTTTTCTTCTTTAAATGATCACATAGTGTGATCTTATCATTATCAAAATTACAAGTACAAACAAACAGAATCTTCTAAAGATAACAGGACACCAAAAAGCCAATAAACATCCCCAGTGCTGGTGGGAGGAAAAAAAGATTTATTAACAGCAATGGCTTCAAATATACATCATAGTAGCTGTGAATCAGACCTGCACAACATCCATTTTTTTTCAGTTGCATCACAGAAATTTGTAAGCAGTGATTAACAAAAATCTTACTATAATACAAACTCCTCCCAGGACATAAGGAGTTGAGCAACCAAACTTGGCACACAGGTACATCTTAGGCCCCTGAAGGTTCTTATGTATATCGGATAATATGGTGTCATCATGTTGCCTAACAACCGCCTAGCAATGGGTAAAATTACCTGTTTTTAGCATTTACGCACCTGTAACACCTTATAAAACCATCGTATCATTTTTATTTCATGACAGTGACATCTAATTTATATCCACAAAAACTGAATTATATGTGACATATTATGTGACGCTGTCATGTTGCTTGGCAACCACCTAGCAACAGGCTAAAAATACCCATTTTTTGTATATAAACACTGTATACCACGCCTATATTTTAATACAGTACAGTACTGTAGATAGGCATGTACTAGTATTAACAATGTATTTAACTAATGTATTTATTTATGTTATTTTTATTTTGGGCAAGCAGCGGCTTCTTTTTTTGGTATCCTGCAATTGCCCAGCCAGTTTAACAATTGGCATATGACCATCTCCTTAGCTGTTATTCGGGTGTGTGTGTCTGTCTCCTTTACTTCACTGAGTATTCTGCATTGGAGCTATCTTGGCGGGTCACAGAACTCAATTTCTAGACAGTTTGTCTCACTGTGGATTGGACTGATGTCTGTAGATGTAATTCTTTGAGATTGCTTAAGAACTTTTTTTGTTCTAGCTTTATGAAAACCAGCAGTTCTTGATCCCTCTTTAATGTTCCTTGTACTAAGTTTCCTAATATGACAACTTAAAATTTGCTGTGATAAATACTTTAGATTGAGTTCATCACACGTGGGCTATATCTAACAGATGGACGTAGCCATTGTGATGTCACCCATTGGTTAGTGAAGACCCATTGTGAAACCACAAGCTGAGCATTTTGGGACAATGCCATCTTTTTTTGTAACCATCATCACCCGTGTGGGACGGATCTGACTGTGGAACAAAGGACCTCTGCATGCTCATTGGTTAATGGCTTGTCAATCACCCTGCTTTATCATTGTTTTTTACTCTAATAGCAGAATAATTTACAAAATTAACTTCATGTTAAATTCAACATGATTTGAAACTAGTGATTGAGCCCATAAACTCTTAAAACTGTTGACTGCGGTGAGCGGCAAGGGTTGTTTTCCCATAGACTTCTACACAAACAGACGTCTTTTTGCAAGCAGAGGCAAATAGAAAGAAAGCAAGTTCAAGGCACTTTCTCAAAGGCTCATGTTTCAGACCCAGAAACTACATCAGCCTTATATATAGTCTGTAATCACACAGTGCTATTGGGAACTTTATTTCCTGGATGGCCCATTATTTCTCCTCTAACTTCCTTGTTGAAACATGACAGGTGCTCATGACAAACAGTAACACCACTGCTACATTTATAGAGGTCAATTATCTACTGTACCTGCCCAGCAGGTTTTTCATTAATTGCAGGGTTTAATCTATAGATCTTGCTGTATATGTCTCAGTATCCCTGGTCAAGGAACCTAATTATTGATGGGCACACCAGCACCATTTGTGGCATCTCTGCCAAGTTTGTTTGCAGCTGTGTATTTCTTATGTATACTCTATATAGGATATGAGGGGGAAACGTTTTTTTCTTTTGGTCAGTCAAAGTAAGCAAACAGAGGTTTAAAGGTATGCAAGGTCAAGTTCTTGTACCGTGGTATTCCCCAATATGTGACTTGAAAAATCTTAATGCCATAAAAGTGCAAGTGCGGTATGTGCTTTGCAGCTTGCATTGCTTTAGTATGAAATAAACAAGCAGTGACTCCATTTGTTTGGCTTCACTTCTGCTCAAATCAATCAGTGCTGAAAAGTTCCACAAAGCTGTAGCTGAACTTTCCAAGCTCTCCATTTAGAAAGAAATTCTCTGTCCTTCATTGTTGAGCAATTCAAAGGTTACGGATGGCATATGCTTCTTTTTGTTTTCTTGCAGTAATGGCACATTCCTTCACAGAGGCCATGTTTGTTTACTGCTCATTGGAATACACTGATTAGCTTTAACTAGCCTTTATTGCTTTTCTTAGGAATGGCATTGATCACCTTCACCAAGTTGTAACAGCCCATATTGAGTTTTTTCAATGGGTTTGCATTTTTGTTATTACGCTTATTGAAAATCATGTAGTGTTTTTTACATTATAGTAAAGCTGTCTTCTAAACATCTTATATACACTTTTATACTGTCAGGTCATCAGAAGCAGAAACTTTCTTGTGATACATTAAAAAAATGCTGCTTTCAGTGTGTGTATGTAACAGCCTCAGCCCCTTTCATATACAATTTAAAGATATGTTGGCAGCTCCTGCTTGCAAGCAGTGAGGAAATGTTTGAAAATGACTAACTCCGAGAAACATGTCACATTTGGTTTCCCATTCTGACTAGTCTCTGTTGCCTTATATCAACGGAAACTGACCACAATAAAGAAGCAAAAAATGCAGCTTTCTCTGGATGCAGTATTATCTGGTGAATGATAAATCGTTTGTATTTAAATATTCATTTCAGCTCATCACTTTGCTCAGGCATATGTAGCCTAGTGTCAGAATTTAATTTTGGGAACTGTGTGATTATGGGTGGTCAACAATAGGATGGCATCCTTTCATTAAAACACATTTAGTGTCAAACATTCAGATGTGGCCATTTCATGCAGCTGTGAAGCTGTGAATACTCAGGAAAAAGGTGAAGGGAAACCAGCTGCACTTTAGCTTTTTGTTTAATTGAAACAGGCTGTGATGTAGAGTCTACAGATACACTCTCTGATACGAAATCCAAATTGGGTGTTTCTTACTTTAGAGACACAAGTGATTATAAATACTTGATAAGAAATAGCTATGCTGGTCAAATGCAGCTATGCTATAAAATCTTATCCCCTGCCCTGATGCTTGAGCAACACATACCAATGTAGAGCATGACTGATGTCCATCAAAACATCCATATCCACTGTTTTCCACACAAGCCCACACTGGCAGCATTTTGATGCATGTCAGCTGTCAAGCAGTATTTTTCTGCTCCCAAATTGTCATATCTTGTACCTTTAAATACTTCTGTGTTTGACACACCCAGTCAGGGCTATGTGCGTCATTTACTGACGCATGAGGATATGATGTGGGCTGAACTTTAGTCTGATTAGAATCAAAAGCAGCCTGTAAGCACAAGTAAACAAATCATTTCATTATCAAATTTAAAATGAACAGATACTAATTCAAAAAGGGTTCTAAATTGTCAAGTTTAACATTTCACATCCGTAAGATTTATGCCCAAAGAAACACTATTTTAATTCTTTAAACAGGGAAGTTTAATTACCCTGTTAATCTGTGTACTAAGCTTGTTTATGACTGAAACTACCTCTTTGTGTTGATCTCTTCAATAGAAACTGTATTGAATTAAACGCCTCAGTGGACACTGTGTATGTCAGCATGTCTCTCTACTTTTGAATCCAATGATTGAGATTATATGTAAGATGTTTGATATCCAAAGTTACAGTTTAATGACAAACTCTTAGATTTGAAAGACATTTACAGTCATGTGAAAAAGAGTTTTCACAGGACTCTGCAATCCTGCGAAAAACTAAGTACACCCCATGATTCAACTGCTTGTAGAACCACCTTTACCAGCAATAACTATAGCAGCCATCGCAACACCTTGATTCTTTTCTTTTTCAGCCAGTCTGTTGTAGATTTGCTGCTGTGCTTGGGATCATTGTCCTGTTGCATGACCCGATTTGGGCCAAGCAATATTTTGTTTTTCCCAAAAGTTGGAAAAAGCGTGTTACCACAGCCAAATCGTATAACAAATTGACTTAAAGTGGAATAAACCAATGAACTAAAAAACTACACAAAAGAAGGGTGATTAAATAAATAATTAACTTAAACAAAATAAATTAAAGGAGCCCTTTAAGTAAAGATCTTAATAACATAAAATAAAGATTAAAAAGCTGAATATAATAGAACAAAGTGGCCTTTCAAAGTAAAATAGTGCAATAAATTCAATACAGCAAAAATAAATACATAAATAAAAATAGGTAACTATAGGTAGTAAAAATATAATGTCTTTATATTATTTTCAGTCAAATATAGTGTGATTTAGTAATAATTTAATTCTGTTTTTGTTTACATTTTACACAGGATCCCAACACTTTTGGAAATGGGGTTGTATAACTCAGCACAAGCCTCAGTCTTTTAGTTTGATGTAGCGCACTTGGATGGATTCATACTGTCCCCATTTTTCATAAGATAGCCTTTAGTCAGAATTACTCAGCAAACCATCAGTTCCAACAGAGATCTCGCTGTGCTCAGTATATTGCTCTTTTCTGAGACAAGCCTCTATTATCCTCAATTGTCTGATTATTGAAAGAACAGAAAGCAACATGCACATAAAATTAGTGGTAATTAGTTTGTTTATGTCTGATCATTAAGAGCACAACCTAAAATACGAAACTGTCGGCATTAGATGATATAGTTGAATCCACAAAAACTAAACAAGATCTAAAGTACAGGTTTTTTTTTTGCTTGTTTTTTTGTTTGTTTGTGTTTTTTAAATCTACCCACTAAGGATTTTTTGTATTCATTGTATTTTTAACTTGATTACTGTAAGATTATTAGTTTGGCCAGTTCAGTTTAGTTTTTGAAAAGGAAATTGTCTGAACTCTATGTATGTGTATTGAGTCTCTAATGCATTTGCTTGTATTTATGGGTTATGCTACAATATGGGCAGAGGTAGCAGAAGCACATGGTTCTTCCACTATAGAGCTGTGAAAAGAAGGCCAGTATCTCTTCACTTAGTCCTATCAGTCCAGAGCAGTGCTCTGTAGAGGGAACCTGCTTAGAAATTTTTTTTTTCTTCTGAGAATCAATCTATAAAGCTTTGCTGCCAATATTAAATTGTCAAAACACGTATACATGTGTACGCAGCGACACATACAAACATGCTCAAAGGATTTGAATGCAGACAGGTGGACCAATATATCCATGGAGGAAAAACCTGAAAGGAAATGTGCACATTTATTCCTTTTCTTCCTTGTTGCTTGCAACTGAAGCAACTGAAGCTGGCCAGTATCAGTCACAGCAACTGTAATGTGTGGCCATTATATTCTGCTGTGTTTAGTTGGTGCCTCAATATATTTGTATTTGCCACACAATACCATTTGTATTTTGTACATTGACTGCATGCATTGGAAAATCAACTGAGCCGGAACAATGAGCGAAATGGTTCCAGGGAAAGTAATGCTCAATAAATCTGCTGCATGGGTATTTGAACTCTCTTTAAGGTTCAGTTCTATAGGATTACATGTAGAAATGCCTAGAGTGGTATCTGGAAATGTACAGCCACGGGAAGCACATCAGGGTAGGCTGTAAGAGAAAGTCTGGGGATAATGCAAAATGCAAGTCACATGCAGGCAGTGCAGTACAAGCTGTTTGGGAATAAGAAGTGTTTTGCCTTTTATACTGACATACTCTGGGCTCTGTACCATAAAAGTAACTAAGTGGGCCTCTAGTTATTGTTGATCGGGCTTTGATCCCTGCAGAGTTAATTAAGTTTACATTTGAGTCACATGGATAAGTGGCTCTTATGGGGCTGCCTCTTTGAAAGTCCACATTTCAAGGCTGAATTAGCTTTCTGGCTAACAAGGCTGTTCGATCCCAGTGGCTTCACCAACTGCTGCTGAAATATTCCTGCTCCTTCTGCCAGGACACGACAGGTGTATCTTTGGCAGTTCATGGACTCACTCAGTACACAGGGCACTTGCTCTTTAATGGTGCAGATGCTCCTCAATGCGAGAAATGACACGTTCACGTCATGCCAGCTTGGGGCAATGTCTATTTTAGGGAGTAAAAAATTCCTACATCAAAATATCAGCTGATAGTCTTTATAACATCAATATTACACCTAAGTATAAAGTGGTAAAAGTGGGGTTATAGTTTATGAACTTTCCAGGAATGTAGTTTTACAGACTAGTTAGCAATTTACTATGAAGACACTACAGGACTCTGCACCCCAGTCTACATAGCTGTCATGCATACTCTGCTACATGTGCTGTAGACGCTACTAAGAGTATTTTAAACCTCACAGTGGGGTCCAGGACCTATTGCCAAGGGATAAAATACATTTCTATAAATCATAAAATTGTGCTGCATCATTAAAAATTCCAGATGGCAACTATTTATAGCAGTAAAATAAGCATATCGTGTCCATTACACCCCATCTACGTTATCATTTGTGCCGACAGAAATGGATATATTTGGGACACAAAACAATCTGTCATTAAATCATTAGCTACCATTTGATGAGCATGGAAAATATGAATTATTCAATATCATAAAGTGTTGCTGAGCCCAAACCAGCTAAATCAGTGAATTCTGGGGTGGTCCTGAGAGATGTTTAAGTGAACGTACCTGGCAGAAAAATCTTTGCTTTCACAAGTTGACCAGAACAGCACAAATGCACTTTTAATTTTGCTTTCTGTGAGTCTAGACTGTTTCATGTAGGTAGGAGGTGAAAGTTTTTTTAAAGACAATTTGCCTTTAATCCGTTAACTACAAATCTTAATCAAATCAGTTAGATAAAAATGGTCATTCCAACATCTAAAGTCTTAACTTTCCCTCTAAACTTTAAGTACCGTGTTTCTTTTGTCTTTCCTCGCGGCGTTGTATTTGTGTAGACTTGTTGTCAATGTACAATTTTCAAACCTGTCAGTTGTGCCTTTCCTTGGTAGGCCCTGACCCCTCTATGATGGCAGAAGGTGTTAGAGCGACAAAGGCTAAAATCTGCCTACAGGAATTTTTCCTCACACTAAACAATTCAAAGCTATACAGAGAACTTTTACTTAACAGAACGCAGCCCAACCTGTTAGAAATCACAAAGACATTTCCAAAATTTGTTCTGATCAGTGAAAGTGAAGGTCCATCTTTCAATATAACTGATGTCACCTTTCCAAGCAGACGTCTTTTGATGGAAAACCAACCAAAGAGATTTTAAAATGTTTTCTAGCATTTGATCCATAGTCAGCTACAACATACAACCTAACTAAATAGATGTTACATGAACCGCTCGCTGCATCTGAGCTAGTCACTTCAGTTTTCAGGCATCTTCTTTCTTCCTTGCAAAAGGAAAGCATGCCCTCCCAAGAAGTAGTAATTATGTCTCTGGTGAATTAGAGGAACTGTTGCAGCAGGGAGCTGATTCTTTGGTCGAGGAGAATGACTTGGAGAAGGGTCTTTTTTTTTTTTTTTTCCCACATACTGTCACTAAAGAGACTATTGGAGCTGTTCCAGCCAAGCAGCCTATGCATGCTGTACAGAAGGCTAAAAAGAGGCAGTAGATCTGGTATGATATTAAAGGATGGGGACGTTATTCTGTTCTGATAATGTCCTTTTTTTGCCTTTCATAAGTCATCTTCCAGTCATTTGAGACCGAGGCAAACAAGTGTATGAATTGGTCCAGTGACCTGTACATGAGGGCTAAGAGATGGTTCAGCGGAATAAGACTATGTTGGTTTTTTTGGGTCAGTGTTTATAATTCATTATAACATGTATTTGTTAGTGTAGTTTTGTAGCTGTGGTGCTATAGTCATGCTGCACCATTTTATAACAGTATTATATATGCAGTTTTGATAAAAGTGTTCAATATGCACTCATGGTGTATCCAGATTTACTAGTCAACTAGCTTACTAGTCAATTAAACGTATTTAAGAGTCATTTGAAACCATTAATCATATTCTTCAAAAATCAAAATATAATAAAATATTGCTAAAATGTGTGATGATTTGCACTGTGTAGAATATTACACAAACACAGTGTCAGATTAGTTGACTGGCTGCAGCATAGACAATATAAAAGATGGACATAGTCACTGTGGCGTCACTTGAAATGAACGTTTTGAAACTGGATGTGACGAGCAAGGATCTCACTGTGAAACCGCAGGCTCACTGGCTAAGGACTTGACAACTCCTTAGCCAATGTGCATACTCTTGATAATCCTCCTTTTTTGACTCTTACACTGACCAAAAATTGCAAAATGGGCTTCATGTTTTATTCAGTATTACCTAAAATGAGTGACTGAGCCCAGAAACTGGCCAATAAAAAGAATGCAGGTTTAATACATTGGCTTCATTTTTCAGACCTAGAAGCTGCACCCATCTTTTATGCTGTCCATGGTTAGCAGTGGCAGCACCAGCAGCCTTCTTTCTTAGCAGGTTTGCATCCCCATGTTTGTGCATTGGTCCAGTCAAGTGTCAGTTCACTCTTGCACAGCTACTCATTTTCTGGATCAAAGTACTGCAGAACCACACTGCTCTGTGCAGCTTTTACTTTCCACTTCCCGTTACACAGACAGAGAGAGGTGTTTCCGTCTGCTGGGAATGTAGCCCCATCTAGTTGATTACATGGCTAAATAACATCTTAGAACCAATAGTGAAATGGTGTTTTACTCGAATAAAATATGAATTATTAGTTTAACTGACTAGTATATCTGGTGCCGTGTAGCAAAGGTCACCTGTTAGTCATTTAGTCGACTAGATGTCTGGCACACCTTTAATCGAGATATACAGAGAATAGAGAAATATAAAAAGAGGTTGTAGACTACAAATGCTGTATTTGCTTATTGCCTTAATCATGTGATTGAAAGGTAAAGCTATTTAGAAACCGTTGACACTTCATCATGTCATCTTCATCGTCAGCCTTCCTTCATCAACTATTGTCCTTTCCAAAACTTCAAAGCAAGGACAGCTGCTTACTGAAATATGTCAGTAATGGAATGGAGTAAAATCCCATCAGTTTAACCTTGACTGATCAAATGAGTTCTGTTACTCACCAGATTTGCACTGCGTGGTGTGTTCGCAGGGCATATAGGACACCAGAGCAATGTGGTCTCACACAGACTCAGATCAGTTCATCAGCCTTTTGACTTCCCTTCAGGTTGATAGCCAGTCCATGCTAAACACAAAAAAAGAAAAACGTTTCAGCAGAGGACATGAAATTTCTTCATCAAGTTTTTGTTTATGTATGCTTTATACCGTTTACATTTATTTTTAATGTGCAAATCATGAAATCTGTTTTTCAGATAATTTCATAATTTTGTACTCTAAAAATGTCACACTTCAGGTCACATTTATAACTGCATTGCATTATAGATTATCAATACATGAGCTGATTTTTCTTGATAAAACCTGTGCTTCTGCTCAGGATCAATTCCTTTTGAAGCTAACTGAGCCGCTCCCACCACAGAATTTCAATCAGAATAGACGAGCCCATCAGTCAAGTTACTCACAGTGTGTGCAAGCAATAACAATGAGAAGGTGTGTCTGACCGAAGAGGGATCCCAAAAGTCTCCAAGGCTTTTTCTTCCAGGTCATGTGACCTGTGGCTATCAGCCTTTCAGCAGAATGAGGTGACTGGACGTCTGGCTGATGGATCTAAAGAGATCACAGGGTTAAAATATGAGAGCATGGCCTTTTTTTAAACTGAAACTAAAACTTGTTCTATTTTTAATTTGGTTTATTCAGTTGTCTGCTTTGAGAATACAACTCTGTTAATAATTGGCCCGTAAAGGGCGATTGCTGAATATTGCCACAAGGTGGTGCCTTCTTCCTCTCCTGCACACTCACCCCTCTGCAACTATATCAACAGTCAATGCTTGTTGGACTGGTGGTGGCTGATTTTAAAGTTTTATGTATCACCCAGCCTTAGTGGGAACCATAGGATTGGTATAGTATAAAATTTGTAATTCAAGGAACTAATTAATTAAAATAGAATACCCAAGGTTATATTCTGTAATCTGCAAAAATATTCTTTATTAGAACTGCAATAACCAAACTGAATAACAATTTCCCCTCCTTCAAGAACTGATACTTTCATTACTACTGTGAAACTGTATATATCATTCTGCAGTATGCCCAGCCATACTACTATGTCTTGGTGCGGTTGATACTGCTGTCACTGTCAAAACCACAACTTCCGCTACCTCTGAGAAATTGATTTTCTTTCTAACATCAGTCAGTGCATCTTAGAGAGGGTACAAGCTGTCCAGTCTGGAAATAAAAGTTGTTTTGTAAAAAATCCTTTAAATGCATACCTGCACTTTTTGCTACTCTACTCCTGTGGAAATCTGTGGCTTCAGCTCATGTGACCTCTATAACCAGGGTCTTTCTTGGCTCAAAATGGGCTTTTGGAGCTACATGTTTAAGCATGATTGGTGCCCCATTATAGGTAATTCTGGCCAATTGATATGCAAAAATGTATTTTATGCTAAATTAATCTCCACTTTGGGGGAGGGCCAAAACCTCTTTGGGGGTCATATTTTTTTCATAGCCTGGGTTACTCCTTTGGTTTTCCAAAAATACAAGCCAGGTGCGAAGAGGAGAAAAGTGATTCATTAGAACTGGATTGTGATTGAAGCTGTGGAAAGGATGGGAATTTACTGTGTGTGTTTAGATAAATCAAATTTAGTACAAGCACTTACTTTGCTGCGCCTGGTCAGCAAAAGCTTATTTAGATCAAATTAAGCGTGGCAGCTGGGTTGAGTGGATCTGTTGGAGAAAGGAAAATACTGCTGTAAGGGTAATGTTTAATATCTAAAAACGCATCAGCCACTCCATGTGAATTTCTATATTATCAGACTGCATGAACTGCAAGCTTTAAGGTTTAGGTTTTAGAAATGGAAATGTGCTAGTGTTTCTTACATTGTACAGTTGAGATGTTCACAGACAGCACTCCAGGGGAGGAGAGGACAGGAGTGGAATCCCTGGGGAAAGAGATTCATTTATTAATTGCAGTATCAGTATGACATGAGCTTTGTACAATAACAGCTCCCCGTGTCGCCATCTGCCCATATCCCACTGAGTAGAGTGGGCGCATTCATTCCCAGCCACACCCAGCTGAACAGCACACACACAGGAAAGGAGCTCCTGCATGGACCACCGAGCCACTTGTTTTTAGAAGGGGATCACTGCCCTCTGCTGGTGCTCATACACCAGTCAGTTTGAAGAGACACTTATTAGAACTAAAAGAAAAGGTGCCATAAAGATGGCAACAAAATAAATGCTTCTTCTATGGAGAGTTTAGATGAAACAATGAGGCTATTAATCAGCTTCCATTTTCAATTGTGTGAGTTAGCTGTCCTTGTATCTTATTAAATAGGAAACACAATATTTTTTGTAAGTTTCAGACAATAAACAATTTAATGACCAAGAAACGATACCATAGATAAATTTATAAGCTGTCACTTGGAGGCCTGATAAAGGCCATTTATTCAGGAAGCAGGAACAGACTTCTAAAAGGTAAAGTCTGTGTTTATACATATAAACTTACCAATCCACACAAAAATCACAGATAAATGTGTCAAATGATCTAAAAAGGTTGTGCAGTTAATCAAACGGTATTTTCGTTTGTGATTTTGGGTTCCACCGATTATGAAAACAAGATAAACTCAACAGGAAGAATTCTAAGGAGGTGAAAATTGATTTTAGCAAAAAAGGAGGCAAAGTCACTGTTTACATTTGTGGTGCTGAAGTGGAGCGGGTGAATACTTTCAGGTTCCTGGGAATCTGTCACAGAACACCTGTCATGCTCATCACATCTCTCGACCCTGGTTAAGAAAACTCAGAAACGGCTGTATATCTTAAGGAATGTTAAGAAGCCTAATCCTGTGTCAGAGAGCAATAGAAAGCATCCTAACTGGCAACATCACAAACTGGTACGGGAATATGCACAACCAGGACCAGAAGGTTTTGCAGTGTGTTATTAAAACTGGCCAGAATGTCACCGGCACCCATCTACTAAATAAATTCAACAATTTGATCCACAGGGAATTCCATACCACAGGATAGTTTTTGTTTTAGGAATTCATCAGTATCACAAAAATAACCTTTTCACAATGATCAGGTCCGTTTAAATGTTCTTTGTAGCCTGTTACGGTTATTTCCATTTCCATATTTATGTTTTTGGACTCTACTAGAGTAGCTTCACATGATTCCTGGAACAAAATAATCTTCATTTGTCTTATTGTTTCTATTTCCAATCGAATGCAGATTGCTTGGATTAAGGTATCTGCCGATACTGAGGACTGATCACATACCAGTGTTTAAATGAATAAGCTGCAATCTTCATTGTAAGGAAGAGACTGGAAATCATTCTTTCACGTGTAAGGCAACAGCAGGCTCGACTTAAACGTTGGGTTTTCTATCTTAATAAAAGAAAATGTAGCAAACATTTACATCAAAGAATTGCTGAACTGGTAATTATTAGTGAGCTAATAAATGAGAACAGGACAAAAATAAATAAAATTAATAAAAATGAATTCACGTTATTCTCCTAATTTATTTGCACCAGTCTCATTTCAGCTCAGTGTGCGAGTCCTATACCACTATGTACTGCTGTTATTTACAGTAGTGCTGGTTTCTCATTTCCTCCTCTCAATCTGAATGTACCTCCTTTTACTTCTTCTCACATATACATACAGACACACAGGTCACATGTGGAGTGGAGCTGATAAGAGACAGACAAACTACATTAATGGAGTTAATGGCTAGTGTCATGTTATGTTACCCAAAATGCAGTAAAAGCTTCAAAACAAGTGTTAAACAAACATAGTGTGAGAGCGAGTGAGTAATCATTGTCTGACATTTGCCAGTCATGTCAACTCACTTGAACATAGTTTGTGGTTAAATTAAAAACTACTGCAGTGTAGCTAGAGTGAAATACTTCCATACTGCTGTCACTTTGCTGTTGGCTTCAATGCTATGTTAACTGTCCTGCTAGCAAGCAATGCACTGCTACTGATGTGTGGTGTTGTAAACAACATACAACTGAACTGAATGCATCGGATCTGATGCAGCTTTTTGAGTCAGGATCAATCCAAATATCGGATCAGTGCAGCCCCTCAGTTAATCCACTGTCTGAAAAAAGGCCTTTCTAGCTCCTCTTTCTATAGGTCCATCCTACCTGTAAGCCAACTCTCTTCTGATTGGCTGCTCCTCATAAAGGTCTTAAGTGCAGGTGGGTTAAGCTTCAGTACTCACAGCCAGAGCTGTGTCCCTCACATGACCATATTAGGGATATCCCCACTAAATGACATCACAGAGATCCAAGGCTGGAAAGAAACTTTGAAGCCATTTTCCAGACATTACGCAACAGAGGTGCACATGAGAAGACAAATATTCTTTGCAGTCGAATCGGACATTAAACGGTCTGCCAGACTGAGCTCATGTGACAGTAGGGCAGGTCATTGTAATTTGCTTGGCACTGCAATAATAAAATTGTACAGGAGACAGTTTTAGGTGTTTCTTAGGATTAAGTATTAGGATAACGTATGCAAGGCCGCTTAGAATTTTAATCGTTTTCAGTAGTTATATTTCCTGTATGCCATGCTTGCATGTGCACATGAGCAGAAAAGGAGCAGAAGAGAGTACAAAACCTCACAATATACAAAGAACACACACACACACTCACATACACATACCCACTAATCTCATCCTCAGAAGCGGGGTGGCGATCTGATCTTCCCCATAGCTTTAGCTTTACACTTAGGGGTGGGCGGGGGGTGCAGAGGTCCCTAGAGGTGAAACTCTATTAGCACACAGCATGAAAGTCAATGAAAAGGACCCCAGTGTGCTCTAGTCCCCTGACAGTATTAATGTTTAATGATATCTAAAAAGGCTAATTCCCCCACCTCTCGCTTTTGCTCTTATCCTCTCATTAAATATCCTCACAATATCATCACCTCCTCAGATTAGAGCACTGACCCTGTCTGCTGAAGGACTCACCCTTCACTGATGGTAAATGCATCCTTCTCTCTCTCACACATACACACACGTAACATAAATTGAGTTAATGTGCCATTTAAGATGTGTTAAAGGGGAGACCATAGATTGAAATATGGAGGTGTGAAAAAATTGGCCATGTGTGCACACAGAAAAAGCAGCGAGCATTTTAATCAAGAGACCAGGAAGGAAACTGCATCCTTTGGTATCCCAGTGTTCTCTGTGACTACATGTTATGTAAAACCATCAAAGTCAGACAGGCTTTTTGTATTATTTGTTAATTGTTTGTTTATTAAAATCCCCATTAGCTGTGCCCTAAAGGAAAGCTATTGTTCCTGGGGTATACATGTGTAAATATGTAAAAGCCACCAAGACTACACATAAAATTGTGACTAAAGAAGTCAACATTTCACAATGACACAGCCTACATATAGATGTTCATTTTTTAGCTCAAAATACTGCCGGACCCAGCTGATTTTACTTTTAGTGGTTGTCAGCACTAGTTAAGGGGAGCTGCCGGATATTGATGGGGAACTGATGAACTAAAGTTGTACACTGATGACATTAAGAATATGTGTTTTTAAAAAAACAAAAAAAACCCAGCAGTATTTCTGATGCCAGGGAGGCACAGTGTAACAGTTTAGTCAGTTAATCCCTCACATTCACCTCTGTTACCAGCAAAACCAGCTAAGCTTTTATTTATTTATTTATTTTTCATAAAACAAACAAATACCATAACAGAAAACAGATGCCACCCAAGCCTATATGACACAGATGCTATTAATTTATTGGAAGGAAACCAACAGAAAACTGCAGAGAGGACATTCTGGCACCCCGTCCACAGGCTTTAGCCTATAGCAAAGGAAAATTAGCAGCAACAAAATGATAAAAATGGACAACAAATGAGAGATTTATATTCAATCTGTCATAGGGTACACCCTGGACAGGTCACCAGTCTGTTGCACGGCTAACACATAGAGGCAGACAGCCAGCCATTCACACTCACATTCACACCTGCATGTCAATTTAGAATCACTAGTTAACCTAACCCCATGGGTGTCTTTGGACTGTGGGATGAAGCCAGAGTACCCGGAGAGAACCCACGCAGACATGGGGAGAACATGCAAACTCCACACAGAAAGGCCCCTGGATTCGAACCCAGGGCATTATCCTTTGCAGTCAATAACTAAACAATTACTAGACAGCAGCAACCACATATTATCTGGTAATGCTCTGCCAGTCATACAGCAGTCAATACTTCCCGTGAAACTTCTTCAGGCAGTATGACAATCAGTCCAGTTGTCAGCAAGTAATGCACATACTCTGCATTGAGATTAAAAGGCTTGAAGTGGTTTTTGAGAACCTTGCCTTAAATAATTCCTCACTCGCCTTGTTGCCATATCTAGTGTCATTGTCCTCTTGCATTTCTTTAAAAGGACCACCAGTATAAAAAGGTCTACTAGTCCTATGCTGTTCACACAGTATAGATGTGAACAGCCTGCAGTCAGTAAAATTTAGAGCAACTGAAGTTTGCATTAAAGCACCAACATTTCAAACCAAAACAAACAAGGCCTTGTTGGCCACACTTCCTGCTCCACAAAAGTCCTTCCACAACTATTAGCCCATGGCAGTGTCTACATTATATGGCCTTGATATAGACCACTGGTGTTGAGCTCCTACCACTATAATGAGAATTCAGGTGACATCAACTAGCCTAAACCTCCAAAACTGGCATCTGTAATTTTGTGATGTCAACTACTGAGCTAGCTAGACTACAGCTACATCCCGTCTGATTTCGTTCAGCCTTATAATTCTCTCTACACTTGATTGTAACACTCTGAAGAACAGCCACACTGATCACTTGGTTGTGGCTGAAAGACTTCTGACCATTTTTAACCCTGAAAGGCACCTCAGTGCATGATTTCTTTTTGGGGAACTAAAGTAGCATTTGGACTTGGAAATGCTGTCAGACTTAACAAGTGGATAGATGCTTAAAACCTCAGTCATATGTCATATCTGGCTGAATGTGAACAAGTGGAATGAAACCACTGAAAATTAGATCAATTTGTAATGATTTTATTATTTTTTTAAGTAATGTGCATTGGGGCCATGAAATAAAATGTTACTAAAGAGAAAACGGCACATTAAATTGTGACACCTAATACTTTGTTGGTCTGGATTTTTATGTGACTTGAGTAATCCGTTTTCTTTCTTTTTTGCTTTTCTTGACTTTTATGAGGCATCATAATCTTGTTTACATTGTTGCAAACGCACTATAGAGCACTACCACAAGTCAAGGCATTTAAAAACACAGACGTACTCTCCTGCACACATGCGCACACAGCAGATCAACCCCAAATGCACCAGCAAGCAGGAACTCACACACAAATACATTCCCAAGGACACACACAAATGCACAGTGCAAGCAGGCAAAAAGTCGGAGGAAATGCTTATGCCTACAAACACACTCAGGAGAGGCTGCACAGCACTTAAGTGGTCACTTTCACACACAAAGGCCAATCACAGGAGCTTAGCTGGCCCCATCAAGCTTTTTAGTAAATGCTGCCGCACTGAAATTGCTTGTTTAGTTAACCCTGTGTGCTACTGAGAGAAATGAAACTCCATCACTCCAGTCTGAGTCGTGGCAAATGCCTAGCTTTGAAGTCATTGTGTGTAAGATGACTAGGCCTTGTCATTTGTAAGGAGGGATTAGTCATGCTATTTTTATTGGAGAGTGTGCATCAGCTTTCTTGAGTGCTGCGTTTTAAGGATTTTTGCTTCTGAGGTGTTTTCACCCATCTCTGACACTGTGTGAGCAAAACACTGGGAAACATTTTTTTACACTATCGTAATTTCCATTATGACTTCATAGAGAATTAAAGTTTGAAGAACTTTGATGTGCACTTGCTGTGTCACAACTTCAAGTTAAGAGAGTCCTGCTCTCCCAGAAATTATAAGGGGAAAAACAAACCCTCTCCATTACTGGTCTACATAAATTCACTTTGATAACTATAGATTTAGCTGCTGTACTTCATTATTATAGATTAATACCAAACTCACATACCATATATACTTTATTAAAGCCAACAGTATGCTGTGGACAAAATGCAATAGTTTATAGTTGCACTATATTCTGATATACCTGAATCATAAAAAGGGTTTTATTCACATTGCCTAGTGCTGTCTGCCAGATTGGACTTGATACAACCACCAGTTGCTAGGGAAACATGTGTATTCCCCTACTGGTTGGCAGTGGTTCCTGGAGGTTTCTGGCTGTCTGATGAAATCGGTTGCAAAGAAGGTCCTGCACCAAAAACCTCCTAGTGATTGCTTTGATTGCTAGCAGATTGCCACGGTTGCCTGTATTTTTTCATGTTTGTCTGCAAATACTTGCTAACTATTAGCCCAGCGGTAGTAAAACTTGGAAAAACTGCAACACAAACAAGAAATAGTGAAGGTTTACCTTCAAAGTAAAAGTTGTGCCTCAGCACTGCAACCAGCATGTTTCAAAAAGTGCAACTTTTGAAACCTTTGAAGGCAAACCTTCTCCATTTTTGGTTTGCGTTGCACTATTTACAGTGTCACTACAGCTTGGAGAGTAGCTGCACAGTATTTGTAGACAAGTCTATTACTTCCATTCAAACTACGACTGCAGCAATATACTAGCAAACTAAGCAATCACAGGGAGGATTTTGCCAACTGGTTGGAAAATATACATTTTTCCATAGCGACAGGTGGTTGGCAGTGTCATGGTCCCTGGGTCTTTGAACCAGGGTTTTGAGTTTTTGTATTTTATTTTCTATTTTGGTGGTTAATAGTTTTCTGTATTTTGGTCCCGGGTCATTTGACCCAGTGTTTTGAGTTCTGTTTATATCTTATATTTTGGTTAGCTTGTTAGTGTTACATTCCCAGAGTTTCAGTTTTCCTGCCCTCCCAGGTTTCCTGTGTCTGTCAGGTCTCCATCTCTATTTGATATTTGTTCTTCCTGTTTTATTTTGATAGTCTCTAGTCTTGCCTGCATTGTATTTAGTTTTGCTTCCTCTGTTTTGTTATCCTTGATTAGTTTCAGCGGTGTCTTGTTTTCCCCACCTGTTTCCACTCTCTTTGATTACCTCCCATGTGTATTTAAGTCTTCAGTTTGTCCCGGTTCCTTGTCGCGTTGTCCCCATATAGTTGTGTGTTCCTGTGGGTTGCTCTCCCTGTGGTTTCCTGGACTTTTTTGGTATTTCTCGGTTTAGCTCGTATTCCTTTGTAAGTTTTTGTATATTGTTTATTTTCCTTGTTCCTGGGTTACCAGCATTAAATGCTCGCTTTTAGTTTAAACCCTGTCTCCTGAGTCCTGCGTTTGGGTCCACCTCCTGCCTGCCACACAGCAATCTATGACAGCCAGAGGGTCAGTGGCTGGTCCGAAGACTGGGGCTTTAGCAATTATTTTCCCAGCAACTGCCATCATCCTCCAGCAGCCACTCACCACTCACGACCAGTGGTTGCCAGATAGTTACGGACCATTCTCTAGGCCTGTGTGACTGGGGCCTTATTCACTTGATCCTACACTGTCACCACAATTGTCACGTCTAAAATGGCGGACAGGTTAACGTCACGTGGTTCTTTGAGATGAACGTAGGTGTGGGGAGCGGCTACACTGACCCATCGTCATCTCAAAATGAAAAAAAACAAAAACAGAAACAGAAGGTTTTTGTCTATTGTTTTTATTTCAATTGTAGTGATGAATGTAACTGTGAATATACAGAGACGCTAGTTTATGTCAACTTTTTGCCTCACTGGAAGTGTGTTTGTCGGTGGAGAGACGGGTGAGCCATCTTACACATGTAATATGCATGCTGATATAGCGTGCTTTTTCTAGGGCTGTACAATTAATCGAATTTTAATCTCGATCACGATTTTGACTTCCTACAATTAAATGAACATGATCAACTGATCCTGAACATGTATTCTCCGCCAATAGAACGCAAAGCAAAAGCAAATCAAGCGCTCAGTAAATCACCACCTGACAACATCCCTGCATGCACCAACCATAGCTGTTCCCTGCACCATGCAGTGTGAAGTTTCCTGAATGCACTTGACCACAGTGATATATTACAGATAACAGACCGAAAAATCAAATGGCTGGCACAGCAGAAGGCAAAGAGCTTGTTCCTAGAAGTGGCTCATCATCCGTTGCTTGGAAATACGCAAATATGCACAGAGTGTTGTAGAGTTGTGTCTGCACCGCAAAGCAACACAACTAACTTCTTCAACCACCTGAAAACACACCACTAACTGCAGTACAATTAATGCATGAAGGCCAAAAAGACAATGCAATGGTTGCTAACATGAACTGTCCAGCATCAACTCAAATGCCCATGACAGCAGCGTATCCACTGAAACGCATTGAAATCACCAAACAATTGCATTACATTTGGCCAAAGATATGTGTCTACGAAACATGGTGAGTAATGAAGGCTTCGGGAAACATACTGGTCAACATACTGGTCAAAAGATGTTATCCCCTCATGCAGTTATTTTTCCAAACTGGTTAAAACCTGTGTTGTATGCAAAACGTTGCAGGGGAAATGGACAGGGAACTCACAGCTGTCCAGTACGTTGCTATGAGTTTTATTCATATCTGTCATGCAGGTACAACAAATGGAGTGAAAGACTTAAAACTTCCTGGTGCGTCTCTCCCTCTTACCGCTGTGCCATTTTGTATGTTAGTGCCACACAGCATGTAGGGTGGATCGAAAAGGATCAAATTTCAAAGTTAAGTAAATTTCTTAGTACAGCAGAGCAACGAAAGAAATGCATTAAGTAAGACTTTTATCGCTGTTTTCAAAAGTGCCTTACTGGCCATAATTCTTACTGTAATGGCTCAAATGTACAGTCAAATGTTACAAATTGTCATTAAGAAAAAAGAATGCACAAAATGAATGTCAGTTATTCTCTATAACTATCTTACAGGTAAACCTGTAAGTATAAATTGCATTAGAAATGTTCATTAAGTCAACATATTCATTTATGACTAAAACCAACCATTAAAGCTAGCTGTGCACTTTCAGATTTAGAACTGTAAAAAGAAATGCTTTCTTTCTCTCTTTTTGTAATCATTGAAGACATAGCTCTTATGGGCAAAAGCGAGCAGGCGCTTCAAATCATTGCCAGTCGACTGACCCATACAGAGTGAACAGGGAAGTCACAGGTTAGGAAGTTAGAGATAAAAGGGAGACCGAAAGCAGGTTAGAAACTCTACATGTCAACTAGCAGTCACTTCCAAGCTGCCGCTTTGCAGCGCTTAAATTCTGATGTCATAATCACAATGTCCTTATGACAAAATCACCTTACATGCAAGTTAAAGACGATGGCTTTGCTGTGATTTTGGCTATATTGTTAAGCCTGGCTTGTTCGGAACACAACAAAGAAGGGAGATCCACACAGCAGCAAATAAGACAAAATGTATTAATAATTCAAAAAAATGTAAACCAAATAGTTGCTAATGCAAAACTACATGGGGTTAAGGGCAACATAATCCAGTCAACGCAAATGAAAACCAGGTTGAGAAACTTCCAGGAAGAGAAAGAGAGCCATCTTGGTAGGAAATAAGCTTCTATAGATAGTCCAACTTGGTGAAGTAGTTCTAACAAAATACCAGAGAACATGTAAGTAGACCTGACTACAAAGGGGAGACTGCCCACTAGTTAACTGATCACTAATGGCTTCATTATTACAAATGAATATAAATCATAAATAAATAATGCGAATATGGTTTGGCCATTAGTAAAAATAGATGGCCAATCAAAGTAAAGCCTGTGTTTGGGAAACATTGGAAACATTGGACTAGTCCATCTGAAAGATGGAAAGCTTTCTAAAATATATCAAATTAAATTTGTGGGGATAAATTTATGAATTTTAATTCTTGCCCAAAAGTAGCATTTAACTGCTAATTTGTAAAGTGCCTCAGTTTCAGAGTATTGATCCTTAAATATCACTAGGTATCATGAGCAAGACTGGATTGGTGTTCTTATGTTGCTGCTTGACTGAATAGAGCTTCCGTGTCCGATTGATGGATGTGTTAGCATGACCTCCATTTAAACTGAGAGATCATTTTCATTTTGTTATATATCCATTCTTTCACACTGCCATGGTGTGCATTATGGGCCTGTGCTGCACCTGCACGTGGGCAAGGCCATGTTTTTGTCTTGTGGATTACACGCCTGCATGAGTTGTAGGGAAGGGGCAAAAAGCAATTGGTGAGACTTCGACTGCAGATGGAATTGCCAGTTGTATATCTTAAGGCTGGACATATTTATGTCCAGAGAGGCTCGCCTTTCTGCCTGCTCATCACAGCAACTGTCTGCTAGTCAACCGTGTGGTGTATGGGGTTTCTGCTGGTTTCCTCTGCATGTGTTGATAAGACGAGACCCACTGCATGTTCATTCTGTTAACTGTAAGAACGCAATAATTTCCATTTGCATGTTGTTTGTGTTTGTGAGAAGTGTGTAAGAACTGCACTGTAAGTAATCAGAGAGAATTTGTAGTTTTCAACCAGTTAATTACTAAATATGAAGGTTAAATTTGCTTTACTGTCATGATAAAAATTAGACAACATATTGCCCCAAATGGTGTACACTAATTATACAATTTAAAAATGGACAATGCATGGTTTGTACAATCTGATCATAGACTGCATAAAAGATGGACTGTGACATCCTCTTTTGAAACCATGAGGTGAGAATTTTCACCATTGCCATCTTGGTGTTTTGAAAATGGATGTGATGAGGAAGGGGCGGATCTGAGAGTAAAACCGTTACAAGTCGTTAGCGTATGAAACTCAGCCCATAAACTCATCAGGAAAGTGCTTACTCAGGTCAGGGCAGAGGGCTGTTTTCCCCTAGAACTCAACAGGTCTGGAGGTCTTTTTGCAACCACAGGTATTGCCCCCCTGGTGGCCATTAAAAAGAATGCAGGTTTAAGGCATTAAAGTGTTGGCTTCACTTTTTCAGAACTGAAGTTATGTCCATCTTTTGTACTGTCTATAATTCTGACAAACACATCAAGCAATGTTTACTGAGCTGATTTGACCAATTACAACTTTAGATTGGGGAGAAAAAAGTAGTGCACAAAACCTATATAAACATCTTACTTGCCATCTCAAATGGTTATAAAGCCAAAGGATGGGAAAAGAGAGAAGTCGCACTGAAAGTTCCTTCTGCAATCCTACTAATCAATCCACAATAACAGACAAATAAGAAAACAAAACAACCTTTGAACAACATTTCCAAAAACTGGAAGTAATTTAAGAAAGCCATAAACAAAATTAAGAAGCCATCTCAACTACTGAGACTGGTGCACTGACAAATCTGGCAGCTTGGTTAAAACAAACTACCATCAATATGAGGCGATAACAAAACAATATTAACCTGGAGAAAAGGCAGACATTAAAAATCCTTTCTTTGAGAACACACAACACATGGAAACTTGGTACACAACTCTCTCAATTCTTATTCATTCATTACTTTGTCTAGCCTTAATACAGCTGCACGATGCATATAAAAATTTGAGTAAAAACAGGTTTTTATGAAAGCACTAAATTGGGTGAGAGCATGTCAGACCCTGAGGCCAACACATGAAACGTCACTAAGCGTCTCTCTTTAATATTTGACTCACACCCTGTGATATTATATATTTTCACCTTTATTTTTTATTTCCTTAATTTGCTGCAGTTCTTTCTGATTACTGTAGTATACAGCTAAATATAGAATGGTGATAGAGAGGGTATGCTCGACCCTGAGACAAGTGAAAATGTGACTTGAATGTCCACTTAATAAAGTCAAACTGCATAAAGGACAAATGCAAAGAGCAAACTGAGGCCTGTCAGAATAATTTTATGGGCTGTTACTTTACTGTGTCTGATAAATTATGTTTCACAGTGGTTATTTGAATCAGTTCATCCTTTGTGACATCTGCGTGAATGAGCATTGAGACAAAAAGCTTGGAATATTAATCGCACATTTCTAAAAATGTTTTTTTTTGCATTCTTCTGGCAGATTGACACTTCTCTATTCACTTTTATAGACTAAGTTAAAAGGCATTTACCCACATATTTGTGCAGTGTGAAAGGTTTTTGTAATATGGAACAAATCCCTGATTGTTTCATTTTAGATTTAAGTATAGGACTGATATCATGGAAGTGCCTCTCTGTATGAAATGAAGGAATCTCTGATCTGCTGTGCATGTGGCTGGGTTATAATGCCCCCCTCTAAACTTGTTTATTTTCTGCATGCACATGAGTTATACTTGCATCCACCACTACAGGTAAATTCACAACCTGTGTGAGTGAATTTTGGGCACATTGATGGAAGAACGGCTCTCGCTTTGGATCATTTGCGAACATAACATCACCACATGTTGTATGGCTGACATTTTGCTAAATCCCACAGATTTGGTCTGCGTATGGTGATACAGGGATAGTTGGGGAAGGAGGTGGCATACACTATATTGCCAAAAGTATTGTCTGCCTTCACACACATATGAACTTGAGTGACGTCCCATTCTTAATCCATAGGGTTTAAATTGATGTCGGCCCACCCTTTGCAGCTATAACAGCTTCAACTCTTCTAGGAAGGCTTTCCACAAGGTTTAGGAGTGTGTTTATGGGAATTTTTGACCATTCTTCCAGAAGCGCATTTGTGAGAACACTGATGTTGGATGAGAAGGCCTGGCTCGCAGTTTCCACTCTAATTCAGCCCAAAGGTGTTCTATCAGGTTGAGGTCAGGAAGGGGCCATCCCCAAACTATTCCCACAAAGTTGGGAGCATGAAATTGTCCAAAATGTCTTGGTATGCTGAAGCATTAAGAGTTCCTTTCACTGGAACTAAGGGGCTGAGCCCAACTCCTGAAAAAAAAACCCCACACCATAATCCCCCCTCCACCAAACTTTACAGTTGGCACAATGCAGTCAGACAAGTACCGTTCTCCTGCCAAACCCAGACTTGTCCATCGGATTGTCAGACAGAGAAGCGTGGTTCATCACTCTAGAGAACACGTCTCCACTGCTCTAGAGTCCAGTAGCAGCGTGCTTTACACCATTGCATCTGACGCTTTGCATGGTGCTTGGTGATTTAAGGCTTGGATGCAGCTGCTCAACCCTGGAAACCCATTCCATGAAGCTCTCTACGCACTGTTCTTGAGCTAATCTGAAGGCCACATGAAGTTTGGAGGTCTGTAGCTATTGACTCTGCAGAAAGTTGGCGACCTCTGCGCACTATGAGCCTCAGCATCTGCTGACCCCACTCTGTGATTTTACATGGCCTGCCACTTCGTGGCTGAGTTGCTGTCGTTCCCAATCACTTCCACTTTGTTATAATACCATTAACAGTTGACTGTGGAATATTTAGTGACGAGGAAATTTCACGACTGGACTTATTGCACAGGTGGCATCCTATCACGGTACCATGCTGGAATTCACTGAGCTCCTGAGAGTGACCCATTCTTTCACAAAT